>JAYMTA010000090.1:0-43238 GCA_036897625.1 Pelargonium cotyledonis
GTGCCTGCCAGCTTTTCTTGGTATGGCTAAATAAGTATAAAATCTTCCATTGAAAATAAAAAGAGAGAGAGAGAGAGAGAGAGAGAGAGAGAGAGGAACTGAGCTGCTAATTATTAAGCCAATTTCGTTTTTTTTGAGTAAGAGAGTTTTGTTGAGAGAGAGAGAGAGATGGATTGGAGGGTGTTGGTTTTCACAGTCTGCATTTTGGGTTTGAGACCAAGTTTCATCAATGGAGACACAGATCCAGGAGATGGTAAGTGCTTTGACTCTTATGTCTACTAGTCTGTATTCTGGTGTTTTGTTTCTGCTCTTGCTCTTTGCTTTTTGTTTGTAGCAATGTGTGTGTTTGTGTGCTGATCTAGCTCAAATCTGCATTTTTTTTGTGGGTTCCAAAACCAGTATCTGGGTTTTTGGTTACACTGGTTTTGGTGGAGGATTGGGTGTTGAGATTGTGGAGATCGGTTGTCTGATGGGGAAAAGGTTGGTTTTTGGATTGAAAAATCCCAACTTTGAGAACCGACAGTGACCATCTGTTCTAGATTTTGAGCCAAGATTTTAGTTTCAGTTCTAGTGAAATATGGTTGAAAGTGAAGGACTTTATCAATTTATAAACTGGATTTGGTGTAGTAGATTATGGCAAATTCTGGGTTTTGATGCAATTTCTGGGTTATGCTAGTTGGTGGTAGATGTAGATTGGTGGTTTCCGGTGAAGATGTGTTGTTTAAGTTCTCAAGTTCCTTGCTTGATTGAGTTTTGATGTTGTTGCTATGAATTAAAGGCTGACCCAGTTTGTTAAACTCAATGAAATAGTTGATTGAAACTTCTATTTCTCTTGTTTGGCGCGGAGCAATTCCGATTTCTGTGTGAGGAAGGTAAGATTGGAAGAAAAGGGAGAATGAAAATGTAGGCCTCAGGAGCACAATTTATCGTCTGTCGGTTTCTGGTAAACATTAAGGTATCAGGGTAGGCGTCAAATTTTATTGGCCTGTTGAAATGGTCAGTGTCTTGTTTGTTGTTCATCACAATTTATCACGCAGCTGTGGAAGGGTTTTGTGTTATGAGTTGTGAGATGTATGTAATCGGCAATTTTTATTGGCCTATTGAAATGGTCAATGTCCTGTTTGTTATTCATCATAATTTGTGGCATAGTCATTGAAATTTTTTGTGTTTTGAGTTGTATGATGTATACAATAATCACAATGTTGTCCTGCTCGATGTGCAGCTGCTGCTCTAAATGCTGTGTACACCAGTTTGAACTCACCATCTCAGCTAACCAAGTGGAGCTCATCTGGCAACGATCCATGTGGACAGAATTGGAAAGGCGTTACTTGCTCAGGAAATAGAGTTACAGAAATGTAATTTTCCGTTTCACCTTTCGTTCCCTTCCACGGTCCTTTTAGATAACCATGGTTGGTTCTGATATGTACCTTTTGGTTTTTGCTATTTCTTGGCAGTAAATTATCAGGCCTTCAACTATCGGGGTCTTTGGGGTTCCAGCTCGATAAGATGACTTCGGTTACCATACTGTAAGATCCATGGCTCTATGCATTTTCTGATCAATTTCTCGCTCTCTATTTCTGCATTACGATAACAATGATTTGGATATATTTTGCAGAGATGTGAGCAACAATAATATCGGAGGAGATCTACCTTATCAACTTCCTCCAAACCTTCAGAGACTGTATTGCTACTCTGCTCCATATGCGCACCTGTTTCTATTTTCTCATTTCATGTTCACTGATTTTCCGTTCATTGACAATGTCTATTCTCTTACATGCAGAAACTTGGCTAATAATCAATTTACGGGAAGCCTCCCTTATTCTGTTTCTAGTATGGCTTCTCTTAAGTACCTGTGAGTAAATTTATCATTACTATTCTCTTGACTGGACTTATCCAATATTTCAAACAAAACACTTAACTGTTATGTCTTTCTGAGTGTAGAAACATTGCTCACAATCAGATCAGCAACGTGGGTGACTTTTTCGGGAAACTTACTTCCCTCTCTACGATGTAAGATCTCTCATCCTGCGCCTAGCAAGTTTCCACTATTTTGTAATATTTACTGAATCCGCTTGAAACTACACTTATTATATTTCCATTTTCTATTTTACTATGATTTGTGGTCTTAAACAATATTCATGAAGTGTGAACTGCATGCTATGTTAGTGAAATGGAGTAACATTCTTCAGATAAGTTTAAAAAATTCGTAAAATTGACAACAACCTCTGTGTTTCTACTTCAGGGACCTATCTTACAATAAACTGTCGGGTAACCTCCCAACAAGTTTTGTTTCTCTTTCAAGTATGACCAGCATGTAAGTGTTGCCAAAGTTTTTGGCTACTGTGCTAATATTTAGTATTCGGTTGAGGGTTGCTGCTTATCGTATTAATCTTACATCAGGTATTTGCAAAACAACCAGTTTACAGGCCCTATTGACGTCCTCGCCAATCTTCCCCTAGATAACTTGTGAGTGTCCAATTTTGCACATAGCGGGAAATTTTGATGTTTTGTACTTTCACTAAAAGAGCGTGTAGTGTAGCCTTACAATGTGTTTATGGTTTTCAGGAATATTGCAAACAATCAATTTACTGGTTGGATTCCCCAGCAGTTGAAAAACATTAATCTGCAGTAAGTATTTGTCATGTCACAAGTCAATAACTCTTGTTTCACTAGTCATGAAGATTTTATTTTGCTTTTCATGTCAACGACTAAACCAGACCTGTAATTATGACAGGAAGGATGGTAACTCATTTAGCTCGGGGCCAGCACCCCCACCTCCGCCAGGAACGCCTCCTGCCACCAGACCAAGCAGAAACCGCTCGGGAAGCAATAACAGCCCATCTAATAATGGTGCCGATGGCAGTAGCAAAAAGTCGGGAATTGGGGCCGGTGGTGTAGTAGGAATTGTAATCTCCATCCTTGTTGTCGGTGCTATAATAGCATTCTTCTTAGTCAAGAAAAGATCCAAGAAATCATCCTCAGATATTGAAAAGCTCGATAACCAGCCCTTTGCTCCTCTTGCTTCGAATGAAGTGCAAGGTGATTCTTATTCTGTCTCTTTTGACCTTTACGCAAATCTGCTCCTCTCTTTTCTGAAACTGAATTTTTATATTTTCCTTGTAACATTGCGTTGCAGGAATGAAGTCTGTCCAAAATTCCTCCACGATCGATATAAAAACATTTGATACTCCTGCCCCGATAAATCTTAGACCCCCACCTATGGAACGCCACAAATCATTTGATGATGAAGAATTTTCAAATAAGCCTGTTGTGCTCAAGAAAGCTAATATTGCTCCTATAAATGTGAAATCATATTCAATAGCAGACCTGCAGATGGCCACTGGTAGTTTTAGCGTTGATAACCTTCTTGGCGAGGGATCTTTTGGACGTGTTTATCGGGCTCAGTTTGATGATGGGAAGGTACATTTTCTCTTTTATTGACTAACCAAGAATATTCGACTGTATCACAATTGTTTTTCAAGGGTCCGGTATTCTATAGTTAGAAAGAACAGGCAAATGGGCCAACGAGGCCGGTCCAAAAATGCCTGCATGTCTATCGAGCCAATTTAGTCTTCCCGGGTCCTCTATGATTGGACTGGATCAGTGATGGGTCGTGGACAGCTGACCCATTTCCCAGCTCTAGACTTAGAAGTTATATTTTTCTATATGATTTATAAACATAATATAGTTCAAAAGATTTTAGTATATTAGTTCTCAATTGGTTACTTTATTACAACTATACGATAGGTTCTAGCCGTGAAGAAGATAGACTCCTCTGCCCTCCCCCGTGAATTTTCTGAAGATTTCACGGATATAGTTTCAGACATCTCCCGGTTGCGTCACCCAAATGTAACGGAGCTGACGGGTTATTGTTCAGAGCATGGAATGCACTTACTTATCTATGAATTCCTTAAAAACGGATCACTACATGACTTCTTGCACTTAGCAGACGAGTACAACAAGCCATTAACATGGAACTCACGCGTCAAGATTGCTTTGGGGACTGCACGAGCTTTAGAGTAAGTCGATGGCTGAAAAAAATAGTCACTTTTTTATTTGTATATTCAAGTGGTCTCTACGTGTCTATACACCGAGAAGGTGCTTAAGGGTACTCACAAACGGACTTTTCAGGTATCTACATGAAGTTTGCTCGCCTTCAGTTGTTCATAAAAATATCAAATCGGCCAATATATTACTGGACGGAGAGCTTAATCCCCACCTTTCAGACTCTGGCCTTGCAAGCTTTATTCCAAATGCCGATCAGGTAAATAATGAGCATTTTCAACTCATGTCACGTATGGCTTTTATGTCAACATAGTTTTGTGGTTTGGCGAATACTTCTGCTTACCGTCGGTCAGTTGATAATCCAAGTTGATATCATTTTGTTCACGTAACTGAATGAACTGAGAATAGAACTCAACACCTTTCAACTCCCGAACACAATTGTGCAACTCGACCTTATCAAACCCCATGATAGCGTGCAACAAAGTGCAACGACTAATTGTTTTCTCTGCATAAAACAAGTCTAAGCTGTTCTATAGCTTATTTCTGTAATCAAATGTGAAATATTTCGTTTAATGAATAAAGTGGTCAATAAGTTACTAATTGTGGAAGAAACGTCCCATTATCCTTACTACATGCTGACATTTCTTGTCATTTGACTATACAGGCATTGAATCAAAACTTGGGATCTGGATACAGTGCGCCAGAGGTTGCAATGTCCGGTCAGTATAATCTCAAGAGCGATGTCTATAGTTTCGGAGTGGTCATGTTGGAGCTAATTAGCGGACGTAAACCATTTGATAGGTAACTCTTGACATACCCGAGTTTCGATATTCCAAATGTTCATGACTTTGCTTATGAAAATAGAAGAAACTCAATCTTTCTAACAACGAGTTCAACAATCTGTGGCAGTTCAAGGCCAAGGTCTGAGCAATCATTGGTTCGTTGGGCCACTCCTCAGCTCCACGACATTGATGCATTGTCCAAAATGGTCGATCCTGCGCTTGAAGGGCTTTACCCTGTGAAGTCTCTCTCCCGATTCGCTGATGTCATTGCTCTCTGTGTCCAGGTAATTCATAAATCAAATATAGAGCATTTGTAGTTCTGAATTGTTAAAGTCTTAGGCTAAAAAGATTAACAAAACCAAGAAGATGCTTGTCATTTATAATCGGTTAAATCTTCTAACATTTCACGGGCTGTTCAAGAGTTTAAGCTTTAGCCTTCATTTTTTTCATTGTTTACACTTGTGGACTAGTAAAAAGAGTGGTTGACCCTTAAATCGGTTGAGGACAGTTTTAGACTTGTAAATTGACATTTTAAGCATTTGGTCCGTCGAATGGTAAAAAACCATAGGTTCTGAAAAACGCGTAAGATCTTTTTCATTGAAAATTTTCCACAACCGCAAGGTCAATTTTCAAATATATAAACAATTCAGCGGTACACATATTTTTAACCCTTTATATTAACCCGTAAAAAGCTTATGATTTGTAATTTTGTTGTCTTGGGACAGCCTGAGCCCGAGTTCCGACCACCTATGTCGGAAGTGGTTCAAGCATTGGTCCGGCTAGTGCAGCGAGCAAACATGAGCAAGAGGACTACCGGAAGCGATCAAGGAGCATCGCAGCGCGCTGATGACATCAATAATGATTACATGTCCTGATGGATTTAAAATCTTGATTTCTTGTAATGTTGATAAAAGGATGGTCCAAGAAAATTAAGATGTGTTTTGTTTCTATGAAAGTTGAGATTCTTGTGCTTACATTTATAGCTGATTGTATGAGCTCATGATCCCAGAAATAGAAACTTGGTAGGTTCTATTTGTTAATATTTACAAGATTGAGTTATTGTATCATTTGCTGCTGCAATTGTATATGTATCTTTTGAGATTGAATTGGCTCCATTCCCCCTTTTTTTTTTCCCTCTCTTGGAGGAAGAAGAATTTTCAAATGCTAAAGATGACTTGTTTCACAATGATTTGGAAATTTGCCCGATATTATCGAACTCGGGTCAACAAAAAATGGTACGATAAACATGCATGCAGATGTTTTCTCGCCCGTCTCAATTGACCAATGGCGGAGTCAGGATTTCTCAAAAGGGCGAGCCACATAAAATTTAGTTGTACATGAATTAACAATAACATCCACATAAAATTGTTTTCAAAGATACTTAACATGTTCTCATTTTTACTTGTGAAAATTCATCTTGTAGACAAAAAAAAAAAACGAAGACTTGGAGGATCTTTTGCATCCGTTTTTCCATTACATAATATGCAAACTATCAAAAAGACTACCAAATGCCTTTGTTTCTCTTTGTATTGAAACGAGGAGACTCAATCCTTATCGATTGCATTCATAATCATCAACTTCAAAATAAAGTGTTCTTCGAGTAGAAGAGTAGTGTGATTCCCATTTCCATACATTGTCATAAAAATTATTAAAAACATAAAAGCATTTATTAGTGTTTGAATATACCATGCTATTACTATACTAATATGCATATTGTAAGACTACTTGTGTTCAATACTTTTGTTCATGCTTACAAAATTGTAGTATGTCATCATTTTGCACCAATACAGTACAGGTGAGATCCGATGAAGAGCTATCGTGAAACTCAGTATCTTCTGGAAAGAAAAACTCACAATCTCAATGAATGATTCTCTGAAAGGGGACTTGAGTTTTGTCGAGTATGAAAACTTTATTGTCAGATAGCAAGACAAAGCAATATGGATAGTGATCGAGTAGGTCTTCGTTTTTGGTCGTCATTTAACTTATTAGCTAACTTTATACCCTCAGTTCGCTATGTCCTCAGTTCCCTCAGATCACGTGTGCATCATTTCGGTGTAGAATTTTGGTCGACTCTAATTTTGTAAATAGGAATAAAATTTAATAACATTATATTACTGAGATAGTATTAATTGAACTAATATTTAATGACAATATTTTAAACTTAACATAATTTACCAGTGGTATCTGTGCCTAAAAAACCTACATATATTTAAATTGTTCTCTAGAATAATTTTTTGATAAATCTCTAGAATTTTTTAGAAACTATCTACATGCAAGCCTCAAATAAAGGACGAAACCCGTGGATGGTTGTGGCCTGTGACGCTGCTGTTTCCACTGAATTTTTTATTAGTTGCAATTATGTCCTATTTTTATTAGCATTGTAATTTTCTTTAATACTTAATCAATTATTGTATATGTTTTTGTTCCATTAAAATTTTAAATCCAATTTGTACTCTAAAATGACTACAAAGAGGCCCAAGTCCAATGCTTAAACAAATTCAGTCCCGACCTCCTATGTCGGAAGTGGTTCAAGCATCTGTAATTCCTTTTTGATATTTAAAGTTGCTCGTACTAAACTTAAGATTTGTTGTCTTGGGATAGATTGAGCCCGAATTTCAACCTCCTATGTCGCAAGCGGTTCAAGCATTGGTCCGGCTAGTGCAGCGAGCGAACACGAGAAAGAGGACTACCGGAAGCAATCAAGGAGCATCGCAGCGCGCTGATGACATCGTCCTGATGGATTCAAAATCTTGGTTTCTTGCAATCAAGGAGCGTCGCAGCGCGCTGATTACCTCGTTTTTTATATAAAAATTTAGTTGTACATGAATTAACCATAACATCCTCATAAAACTTTCTCCAAAGATAATAATAATATCATATCAAACTTGTTCAACATGTATACTCCATATCTATAACCAAAAGTAAAGATTAACATGCTAAGAAACTAAACTAAAAATTAAGATTAGGAAGCAGCCAAATAGAGGGAGACTCCAGTAGCTTACCACGACGTCTATGATTATGATCGGAGATGAACCGGTAAGGTTGGACGGTCTCATCCTCCATGTTGAAAACCACGACGACGTCCAGATCAACCATGTATGATTCATCACCGCCGTAGTAAATGCAATTTGGCATGAGTTCCGAATAATCACCAACACGGATACAAAAAGCTCAATTGCTACCCACAAACAATGCAGAGTCTTCATCTCCCAAGGACTTGACATGTTCCCATATTCGCGTGTCAAAATTCATCTTGTAAACACAAAACCGAAGACTCTGGTGGTCCTCTTGCATCCGTGTTTTCGTTAGACAATATGCAAACCTTCAAGAGATCCCCCAAAGAAGACTCCACCAAATGTACTCGTTTCCCTCTATACTGGTTCGAGTAGAAACAATCCTTATGTCGATCGCACGTTTGAATATACTATGTCATCACCGTAGTAGTACGCATTTGGTAAGGCTACTTGTGTCCAATACTTTTGCCCAGGCTTCCAAAACCGGAGAAAGTCACTATTTTGCACCAACATTACAGTACAATTGGGATCGGATGGAACTGAGGACATGGCAAATTTCGCAAAGAAACTGGACTCGTTCTCAACAACATGGTGCATTTCAGCTTCATCATCCGAGTCTAATTCAAAATTTTACATCTCCTCCCAATAAATGTATTTTCTAACTAGACGATCCGGCCAAATGCAGGACTTGGAAACAGATCCCGCCACGATAGTGCGATCCATGGAAAAGATTGAAGGGAGAGGGACGATCGAGTCGGACGGGAACAGGGGATTTATTAGGAACAATTGTAGGGTTTGAGGGTGATGCACAAGAACCCAACCAAGCGGAGAGCTACCGTAAAACTCAGCCCCTTCCGGGAAGGGAAAGAAAAACTCTCGATACCAAGAAAGGATTCTCTGGGGACTTGAGTTTTGTCGAGCCTAGAGAAACGAAGCAATATGGATAGTGATCGGGCAGGTCTTGGTTTTGGTAGAGATGATTGAAATATGAGGAAGGAAAGAGAAGCCAAGGCGGTGGCGAGGACGATGATAAGGAGTGCAGAGGAGGGATCGGCGAAAGATGAAGAGGCTGAGCAATTACTGGTAACATTGGGACTGATTGTGATGATGAATTAGGAAATGCAGAAGATTTGATCTTAATGGAAGAAGTTGCAGTACCTTTTGCTTGAGAGACTCGAGGAAGACGGAAATGGCTGCCACCGCCACCTGAAACGGATCTGAAACCGCCGGGACCGAGCGGAAATTGCCATTGACAATGATTTGAAATGGGTGATCTCATATCTGTGAGTACTGAACTAAAAACAGCACGAAATACTCAACTACACAGACACTTCTACTCCTCTCTATATATTTGGTTTCAGAGGCTAATTGATCCAAGCCAAAAACACTATTTAGCTTAGATTAAGCCGCCAAAACATTATTAATTACTCGATCTATCTCAAAATGAGCGTCATATTTGTCTAATTTTTTTTTATTTTAAAATGAGTGTCATGTTTCTACTTTTAGGTTATTATATTACTGTTTTTCTCATATTATCCTTATAACTTATGCACAGATCTGCACATAGGATGTATTCTATAGGTGAGAAGGATAATATTGAAACATACTAAATTATCTGATATTTTTTAATTTTTACAAAAAAAATAAAAACATGACATTCATTTTCGAACGAAGTAAGTATATTTTTCTATTACATTTATGTTTCATTATTGTTATCTTTATTTACTTTATTTTTCTACATAAAAAGTTTTTTCAATATTTCAAATTAAAAATTCGTCAGTTTGGCCTGATGTCAGACCAGACTATTCACAACCATCCGACGAACTTTGGCCCCCACATTTTGGAAAAATGTGTCCCGATCTGATTTTGGACCGATGCCCATCCCTTTTATGTTAGTTATTTCAAGCTCACCTTTCCTTGGTTCAATTGAAAAAAGTTCATTTTAGTCTCTGAACTATTTAAAACGTTTCGGTTTAGTCCTTGAACTTTCAAGTATTTCATAATAGTCCAAAGTTGAGCAAAACGATCAATTTTAGTCCAAAGTTGGACGAAAACGTTCCAAATCAGTTCATTCCGTTAAATATAGTGACAGAATGGATTGATTTGGAATGCAACAATTGATGGATTCCGTCACTATATTTAACGAAATGGATTGATTTGGAACATTTTCGTCCAACTTTAGACTAAAATCAATCATTTTACTTAACTTTAAACTATTCTGAAATACTTAAAAGTTCAAAGATTAAAGCAAAACATTTTGGATAGTACATGAACTCTAAAATGAATCTTGGACCTTTTTCCGGTTCAATTCATGCAAGAACCAAAACATTTGTTTATTTATAATTGGGCCTTGCAATCTAAGCCGACAAAGTCATTAAAAGAAAATTAAAGCCCACATAAAAATAAAGCCCAAGTTCCTACCAGCTCTTTACCTTATAGGTAAATGCATAAAACAACACAAAATTAAATTGGGCCTTGTTGTTTAAATTAAAGCCCGCGAGTAGCTCTCTTTTATTAACCCATAATCTCACTCTAAATCGTCGACAAAAAAGCTCAAACTAGAGAGATTAAAGATTATCCAAAACACTTAACCGCTTGGTCCAATCAGTTTTGATTAATAACTTTTTGATCTCATACATTTTTCCTATATAAAATCCTTACATTTCATAGAAATTTTATCACAACTTGTACCATCATCTAAATAATGCGCGTTGGGTAATAAACTAGAAATAAAAAATAAGAGTAACATCTATCACAACTAATTGCATATTTAATTCAGATAAATCGACACAATCACAAATGATTATTAAAAATGTTGTGGTTGTATTAACTCATGCAACACATTTGCTCAAAATAAAAAACATAAACTCATGCAACACATATTTTTACGTACAATACAACGCATTTACCCGAACTTCGAGTTAAAATATATAGTTAAATTTTATTTTATGTTGTGTTATGACCACAATTATAACCACCAAACTTATATCTGCACACTTTTTTTTTCCTCACATTTTGGATAATGCAGATGTAGATGTAACAACAACAACCGATGGCAATAGCTTCAAATCAGTACCAACTGATCAAATGTCCCATTCTCACGCCATCATTATTGTCATTTTTAACAATTTTGAGTACCCGGCCATTGATTAATTATAATTGTAAAGCTACCTTAAATCTCATGGTTTGCTTTACCAAAGAGTCTTTAAGCTTGCTTGTCAAATTTGTTTGTTAATTCAATTCTTTCGAGACGGTATAAGTAGAATAAAACTTTTAACGATAAGTAACCTACCAAAATAGAGAGTGAAAATATAACATAAAATTATCGTAATAATTAAAATACGGTTTTAAACAAAATAACATGAAAAGTATCGGTTCAATTGTAACTTGTAGCACACATACTCTCACAAGCTACCATATGATAAAAACTGAATGACGGATCAGATAGATAATTGTAAATGAGACCAAGCAGAAATTAAGAATATAAATAAGATAATTCAGTTGTGAAGATGAAAACAATAGTAAGATCAAAATGAATCATGTAAAATCGACCATTGGTGTATTTATATATAATGTAATATCGTTAGAGAAAAATGAAAGAAGTACCACGACGACGGTGCAAAATGAAACCATTTATACAAAACGTTTGATTTGAGTCGAATCCAAATTTAAATTGTCTGCGCGTCGAAATGTTAAAATTCAAGGGTAGTATTTAGATTATAGAAACTACAAAGGGCCTGGAATAAATAATTTGGAAAGGTTGAATAGGAGAGAGAAGGTAGAGGTTTGTTTTGAGCAATTACTAATATTCTAATATATTAATTATTTATTTATTTCCTTAAAATTTAATCTTCTATCCGTCTTAAAACAAATATTTTAATTCTATTTTTTTTGTAAAAATTAAGAATTATAAAATAATTTAGTGTATTTTTAATATAATTTTTATTTTTTTTATCTACATTTTATATGCATCCATGTACAAATTTGTTTATACGTGTAAGTGATAAGTATAATATGAAAAAAATAATAATATAATAACGTAAAATTAAAAACAATAACAAAGGAGGGAGCATATTTGTTTTCCTGAGTTTGGTGGTTTTTGCCGGACGAGACAACCCACCAGTTGTTGAGGCTCGCTCAAGAGAGAGAGAGAGAGACTTTTTTTAGAGAGAGAAAGAGGAGAGAGAGAGAGATAGAGACTGTAATGGTGATGGGATCTCAGTCTCACCAGCAGCTGAAGAATCACCACAACAACTTGTATTGCTCTGCTTGATTCAACCCACATTTTTCAGATTCTTGTTCAGTTCTGGTTCATCTTCTTCCTCAAACTTCAGGTACTGTACTTGCTATCCATGAGCTCATTTCTGAATTCCCATTATGCCCTTTGCTGTGTTTCATGCTCTCTCTTTTGGGTTTTCACTGGTTCACTCTTCAGCTCCCAAAAGCCCCATTTGGAATCTTTGCTGATTTCTGCAGATCTTCCACATTTTCTTTGTTTTTGATTGAAATGGTGATGTGGGTATGCTTTGTTTATCTCAATTGGGTGTCAATTTGTGGTCATTAGGCCATATAGTGGAGAATGCTCAGTTGGGGACTGAGGATTTTGATGATGCTCAATTTGTTCTCAATTGGGGATGTTTGTTTTGTTTCTGCAATCCACTTTTGGTGTATGTTGTTGGAAATTTGAGATTTTTGCTTAATCACTTAGATCTTACATGGATTTTAGTTCTGTCCATAATGGTGATTTGTGTAGTTCTGATCCATTGGCTGTAGTTTTGTGAATATCAAATGGTGTTAATTCTCATATCCAATCTTTCAAATTGTGGAAGATTCCTTTGATGCCTTTGTTTCTGTCATATACGGATTATTTTGTCTCGGTCTGTTTGTTTCAAACTTGATTGATTTGCATTGTAATTTGCGGAATATAAATCTTAGATTACATAAACTTTTAGTCTTTGGAGGGATCTCGGAGTGTGTGTGAGGAAATGAATATGTTTTAACTGTGACCAAGCAGATCATGATTTAAAACCTCTGTTTGTTGCTGCAGATCTTATTTTGTTTCAGTTTTTGTTAGCAAATGTGCAATATTGGTTTCCTGCACTTACCTGCATTAGGGATTTGGGACAGTTAATTCTGATTCTTTGCATGACATAGGTCTGAATTTGGCAGATACTCTCGGAACCTTTCCAAACAATGAATATTATCACAGTGTTCTTATTTGCTTTATCTTTCTTTGGAACCATACATGTCAACAGTTTCCACTGCAGTGAATGATTATGTTCTTAATCTCTCGAATCTGCTCTGATATGGGCAATGAGGTTTGTTTGTTTGGAGGTAGGACTTAGTATCCTGGGAAATGGTATGCCTCTAGGCATTCTATTGATAGGAGGTTATGTAACCAAATTCTGTGCGAATTCTTTTTGGGTTTATTCAGTTGTTCCATCACATTGTCAATGATGGTATATAAAATTATCTGTAGTTTTTGGCGTGTAATCTTTTGATCATATCGTCAAATTTGCTAGCTAATATGTAAACTGGTTTCTTCCCTCTTTGTTGAATTTTTTTTCTTGGTTTCATTCTAGTATTATTGCTTACAATTTTTGTTTTGAAGGTTGGTATTAATGTGTCTCCATTGCAATACCAATTGCTTCATTATCCATGCTTGCCTTTCACCAAATTTTTTCATCTGGCTTTTGAGTTTTGATTTTATTTTATCTAGCTCTATCGAAATTTTAAATTTTATTGCTAAATTAGTTGTTGTGAACAATATTTTAATGGTTTCTAGTTGTTTCTACTTTCAGTTGGACTGAGTACCACTTTAGCTGACGGCAAGTGGTCTACATTTAGTATTTTGCTCCGGTTCTCTTGAAGAGGCGTGATGGGTTCTCGATTCCCATCTCATAAGCTCAGCAGTGGCCTTTATGTATCAGGCCGGCCTGAGCAGCCAAAAGAAAAGCTTCCAACTATGAGTTCAGTAGCCATGCCATATACTGGTGGTGATATCAAGAAGTCAGGAGAATTGGGGAAAATGTTTGATATTCCCATGGATGGCTCTAAGTCTCGGAAATCCGGGCCCATGGCTGGTGCTCCTTTAAGGACGGGATCTTTTGGAGGGGCTGCTTCACATTCAGGGCCTATCATGCCTAATGCTGCTGCGCGGGCTATGTATACCACATCAGGTTCTGTATCTAATGGAGGAATACCTGGTTCCACTTCAATGAAAAAGACAAATTCTGGGCCACTAAACCGACACGGGGATCCAGTAAAGAAGTCATCTGGGCCGCAATCTGGTGGCGTGACTCGCCAAAATTCTGGTCCCGTCCCACCAGTTCTTCCTGCTACTGGTCTTATTACTTCTGGCCCCATTTCTTCAGGCCCACTTAATGCATCTGGAACCCCTCGGAAAGCATCTGGTCATCTGGATTCTACGGGTTCAATGAAACTGCAAGGTTCAGCAATTGCTCACAATCAAGCGGTGACTACTCTTAGCCTGGATGATGACTTTTCCTTCAAGAAAAACTTACCAAAACCAATAATGTGGTTGGTGGGTCTGATATTTCTCATGGGGTTCATAGCTGGTGGTTTTATTTTTGGAGCAGTCCACAACCCCATCCTACTCATTCTTGTTGTAGTTCTTTTTTGTGTTGTGGCTGCATTATTCATTTGGAATACTTATAGGGGGAGAAAAGCCATCACAAATTTCATATCTCGTTATCCAGATGCTGAACTCAGAACTGCAAAGAATGGACAGTACGTGAAGGTCTCTGGGGTATGTGAATTCATGACTACTGAGAATATGTTCATGTCTATAGTCTCGTTGCTTTGATTATCAACTAAAAATTGTGCTTGTATTACCCTTCTTGTTTCTCCTTAATGCATGCCTTATGTTGGGATGTCAATTGTCGATTATCTCCAAATAGAATCTTAGCAAGGGTTTGTGGGTTTAACATATAATTCATATTGACAACTCTTTGCTCCAGACAGTGCAAGCCGAATATATAGTGAGAGAGAGATAAATTAGATCTGGGTTGGAAGGTTTGGAAGGTGTTAGTATATAACATTGGGATGTAATGTAATTTGGAAAGTTGGGTCTTGAGTTAGGGAACTTCGATTTAATACTTTTACGTGGGCAAAAAGAAAAGAACTTTCTTTGAGGGCTTTTTATGTATACTTATCCTCTGTCAAAATGAAATCTATCATAATAATTTACATTGTCTTGCCTCAATTATGAAGGTGGTTACTTGTGGAAACGTTCCTCTCGACTCATCCTTCCGAAGAGTTCCCAGATGTGTGTACACATCAACAAGTTTATATGAGTACCGTGGATGGGGTTCAAAACCTGCCAACCCTACACATCGTCAATTTACATGGGGATTAAGATTATCTGAGGTGATTAACTGATGTATTGCCTTTTTTAGTCTTAACTCGATGATGATGATGATGATATGTTAAATGAATAGTTATGTCTTTTAGATTTGAGGTTTCATTATCTCATCCTCTTGTTTGTGTTATGTTACAGAGGCATGTGGTTGACTTCTACATCTCTGATTTCCAGTCTGGATTGAGAGCATTGGTTAAGACTGGTTATGGTGCAAGGGTGACTCCCCATGTTGATGATTCCGTTGTCATTGATGTTAACCCGGAGAACAAAGACATGTCCCCTGACTTTATCAGGTGGCTTAGGGAGAGGAACCTTTCAAGTGATGACCGTGTGATGCGACTGAAAGAAGGGTAGGTAACTGTGCTAAGTTGAAAGTTGGGTATGTCTTCGATGTTGGTTCAGTCAACTGAAATTGCTACAAATAGGCTGATCATACCTGTTGTTAGACCTCAGTCAAAACTTGGTTCCTAAAAATTTTATGAAGCATTTGGATTAAAAAAAAAAAAGGAATGGGAATTGAATGATATTCCCATTCCAAAGTCATTTTCATGACCGAAGTTATAATCGGAAGATGAAGAATGAGAATATCATTCCCATTTTCATTATTGATTCTCATTTCTGAACAAAAATTCTTATCCAAATGCCACCTTAGATCCTAACCTTGCTGACAATTTGTACCCGAATCCATGGGCACCCAAAATCTGACCCCTTTTTGCTTGTACAAAATTACCTCGATCAATTTGTGGGTCGGGCAAACCTGCACAGAATTTACTAGAAACCCGAAATAACTCAAACCCCTTGCAAGTTGGGTTTAAGTGAGGCCTCTCAACCCAAACTCGAAACCCCGATCTGAAACCTGATTTACCAGATCTAATGCAATTAGTGTAGTCGCAACACATACAAATTAGCCCATGATGGGTTTGTTAATCCTACTTATTGGATCTCGTGTTTTTGTAGGTACATAAAAGAAGGTAGCACGGTTAGTGTGATGGGAGTGGTTCAAAGAAACGACAACGTGGTTATGATCGTCCCTCCACCAGAACCGTTAACAACCGGATGCCAGTGGGGACAATGCATCTTTCCAACAAGTCTTGATGGTATTGTTTTAAGATGTGAAGACGCGTCCAAAATTGATGTCATACCGGTGTAGTAGAATAAGAATCAACAATTTCTCAGGTACACAACGCTTTTGAAGAACATTTTGTTCTCTCCAATATTATCGATGGAAGTGGCATAGCAGAGGTGTTTTTAGCGATAATTGGCCAACGAGTGTGATGGTTTAAGATGGGTTGAAGTTTTCTTTTGTCCCTTTTTAGCTTCGTGTATAGCTTTAAGCTGATTTCTTTCCATTTTTTGTCCTACTATTCGTTATGTGATTATGTTATAAAGAGAAGAAGATGACGTTACGAGTATTTGTGTTTAAGGATTTAATTTTTAGCCTCCCGTTTCGCTCATGAAACTACCTTCTATTTTAATCCGATTTGATGTGATTCTTTGTTTTTTTTTTCAATCTCGTAATCGTGTTGTTTAAATGACCGTTTGTATACTTTTATTATGTGAAAGTTGTATAATTTGGAGCTGAGATTTGATTTTAGTAGTTGAAGAGCAATATTCTGATTATTGTATCAATGATTTGAGTGAAGCATTTTACTCTTGCCCAGAAATGAGAAATCTTTATTTTGTGTATTTATAGCTGTGATTTGATGATAAAATTTCAAGAGCAACATTTTATTGTCTCATTGATTTGAGTGAAAATGTTACATTTTCATTCTCGAACTATTCATTTTATTCCAAAATGGTCCTGAATTCGGTTTATCTTCTAATTTAGTCATCCAAATTATCAATATTATTCTAACTTATCATTGCATTATGCAAATTTGTTTTAAATTGGTCACGTACGTTATTGTATAAAACAAGAACACAACACGTTTTACACAGCAATTGTAGAGGTTGTGTTGAATACAACACGATATAACCTAATAATTAAGTATAATAGAACCAACACATTTAACACGACAATGTCAAATACATTTTGCACGTTTCTAGTGTTAGTTTATTACTATATCTTTAACTATATGTGTTGAGCGTGTCATGACACAACTAGTTAAATGTGTTTACTGATTTTAGAAGTACCACACAAGCACAACAAAATTATAAAACTGATAACTGAAATAAGCTAATACGAGAATAAATAGCAAAAATATTGAAGAAGAGAGAGCAATTAGGGCTATTTTGGTAATTTCACAACATGAGGGTTAAAAGGAAATTTATTAAAAAACAATTTTTTTATTAATATAGTAGTAGTAAACTAGTAATGCAATGCAGCAAGAAATTATAATTATCTGAATCATTATATTATTTTTTCTCAAGTTTGGAGCTTTTTGCCGGACGAGACAACGAACCAGTTGAGCTGTTGCGGCTCTCACAAGCTCATTCAGCAGAGAGAGAGAGAGAGAGAGAGAGAGAGAGAGAGATTGAGATTTGTGCTATTGTCTCCTGAATTCGACCAGCTTCCCATGAATACGATGTCTCCAAATCACCAGATTTCACCTCCTTCTTCAGGTTTGTGCAAAAAAAAAATCTCACCTTTGTCCTATTTTTGCTCCTCACAAACCCACCACAACTCTCTCTACTTCTCCAGATCTTCTGCATTTCCATGGTTTTTGCTCCAAAGGGTGATCTGGGTCTGCTTCAATTTCTCGATTTGGTCACGTTTTTGGATTTGGACTTTCTAAAATTGGAAACTTTCTCTCACTTCCCAGTTTTTTCTTCGATTTCTTCTGGTGCTTTTGTTTAGTGCTGTGATGTGCTGTGTATTTAGTTTGTGTTCTCTCTTTGAACGACTGGTGTCACACTTTTAGTCTGTCTTTTCCGGTTCTAAATTTGGAAAAAAATTGAGTGTTTTATTTTCCATGAAATCCGGAAAATATCTGCTCAGAAAATGTAGGAGGATAGAGAGAGAGAGAGAGAGTATAGTAAATGAGTTTCGAATCTTAGGTTTTTATCAGCTCGTCAAGATCCCATTTGGCTTTAAACCTTTAATAAACCTAACTCTGAAGCTTTGAGTTTAAGGTCTCTACTACTTTCATTCATCGATCTCTCCTATTTTATTTTATTTTTGTTCAATTGGTGTAAGTTATTTATCTATATATATGTTTTAGGTTCTGGGACTGTGAATTTGTTCTCTACTTCTCTTAATACAATGTGGTTTGTTATTTATTGTATTCTCTGTGAAATCTTTCTAAATATAGGATTTGATATTTTTCCCTTTTGATTGTTATTGACTGCTCTCTGTACCAAAATGAACAAATAATGTAGGAGCCAAGGTGTTTATGTTTCAGATCTTATGCATTTTCATGGTTTCGTTTAAAATGGTTGTTTGAGTTTGTCATGTTTCTTTGATTTGAGTGATGATTTTGGTATGGTTGACCTTTCTGTAAATATGGACAGTGTTTCATTTGCTCAACTTGGTTTCTGGCTCTAGTCTTTAATTTCTCTATATCTTCTTTGAATTGCATTGTTGTATATATGGACAAAGAGATTAAACAATTTTCTTACATAACTGTTCCTACATTATGCTGTTGATCTTTATCCGCATGATTTTTGGTTTTCTGCAATAATGCGATCTGTTATTGTTTAGTCTATTATATTACTGCTGAAAATGGTGTTATGAGCGAGTGTATTATTTTTTGGACTCTGTCATTGTCTTCATAGTTCTTTTATTTGGTACAATTTGAGACTCTAGTTTATTAAAAAAACCCACTTGCTCATTTACTTCTGTTTTTTTAAGAAAGAAAGTGATTTTATGTTCTATTGTACTCTGAAGATGGTCAGTGTCCCAATCAGTTCTATTCCATGAAACCATCGTAAATATTGAAAAGTCACTCTCCGATGTGTCGTAACTCATAATCTTAATCATCATTAGATCATTTCTAAGTAAATTTCATGGAGCCACATTGGAAGCCTTTTTTTTTTAAGATGAAAATTAATGATATATGCAGACCTACTTTCCATATTATAGCATTACAAATATGAATGTTTTCCTTCATTATTGTTACTGAGAAAAGTGTTCCGTGTTGCTTAATCACTTTTGGTTCTCAGGATTGCTTTGAGTCTTGCATCAGTTTACATCGAGCAGTGTTTTGTCATTGAATTTCTCGTGGCATCTAGATGGGTTCTAGATTTCCGTCTCATCAGCTTAGCAATGGCCTCTATGTGTCGGGCCGGCCTGAGCAGCCAAAAGAGAAGCCCCCGGTAATGACCTCAGTAGCCATGCCCTACACTGGTGGTGATATCAAGAAGTCAGGAGAGCTGGGGAAAATGTTTGATATTCCTACAGATGGCTCTAAGTCTAGGAAATCCGGGCCTCTAACTGGGGCTCCTTCGAGGACGGGATCTTTTGGAGGTGTTGCTTCTCATTCAGGGCCAATCATGCCTAATGCAGCTGCTCGGGCTAGCTATTCATCTGGTCCTGTATCTTCGGGAGGCGTTGGTTCATCTTCAATAAAGAAGTCAAACTCAGGACCGCTGAATAGACATGGAGATCCCGTGAAGAGGGCATCAGGTCCACAATCTGGTGGAGTGACACCAACTGGCCGCCAAAGCTCCGGCCCTCTTGCTCCTGTTATACCTGCAACGGGTCTCATTACATCTGGACCGATTTCTTCAGGCCCACTAAATTCTTCTGGGGCCCCTCGTAAGGTATCTGGTCCTTTGGAATCTATGGGATCAATGAAATTACAAGGTGCGGCTGTTGTTCACAATCAAGCTGTGACGATTCTTAATCAAGATGATGACTATTCTTTCAAGAGGAACTTCCCGAAGCTAATAATGTGGTCATTGGTTTTGCTTTTCATTATGGGATTCATTGCTGGTGGTTTTATTCTTGGAGCAGTTCACAATGCCATTCTCCTTATTGTTGTTGTGATCCTATTCAGCGTAGTTGCTGCATTATTCTCTTGGAATACTTGTTGGGGAAGAAGAGCTATTATGGCTTTCATTGGTCGTTATCCAGATGCGGAACTTAGAACTGCAAAGAATGGCCAATATGTGAAGGTCTCCGGGGTACTAGTCTTCCTTTTCTTGATAGGATTTTAAGAATGTGTCAACCTTTTCTATTGATGCCCAGATTTCTTTTGCCAATAATTATGTTAAATTTGTTGTTGAAAATCTCATGTCAAGCCTCCTAATGGTTCAGGAAAATGTGTTTGCTCTTTTTTATGCCCGTTGTTATTTTTTACTTACCTGCAGCTGCTTAAATAACTTGTTAAGATCTATCTAAAATTATGTTATATCTTAATCTCTGAAGGTTGTTACCTGTGGTAACGTCCCGCTCGAGTCATCCTTCCAAAAAGTCCCTCGATGCGTGTATACATCTACGGGTTTGTATGAGTATCGAGGATGGGATTCGAAAGCCGCCAATCCTACACACCGTCGTTTTACCTGGGGACTCAGATCTTTAGAAGTGAGTAACTCAAATATTGTCTTGATATGTCTCGTGTATGGTCCATTTTCTTGTGAACTAGACTTACCGTTTCTTGATATTATTTTTTTGTGTCGTACTTTGTATTATTAATGAAGTAAATATTTTCTTTTCTAGCTGAAAGGCATATAAACTTTCCCTTAAAGTTATGCCTAATGCACATATGATTGATGAGCATAGCATGCTCTAATTATAAATGTCTCAATAATGCCTAGAGCGCAGATCCGCCAATATTGTCATCAAAGAACAATTTATGTGCCCACTTATAGATAAATTACAGCAATTTTGATTCACATTTTCTGTCTTTTTGTTTTCTAGAGACGAGTGGTCGACTTTTACATCTCTGATTTCCAGTCCGGGTTGAGAGCATTGGTTAAGACTGGCTATGGAGCACGGGTGACTCCTTATGTTGATGATTCCATCGTCATCGATGTCAAACCAGCTAGCGAAGAGTTGGCGCCTGAGTTCGTCCGGTGGTTAGGAGAGAGGAACCTTTCAAGTGATGACCGTATTATGCGATTGCAAGAAGGGTAAGCGTTTCATAATCGGGTTTTTGCTTTAGGCTTGTTTTAGGGTTCATATTAGCACATGCCAGTTGATGTCTAACAGTTACAATTAATGTCAACATAGGTATATCAAAGAGGGAAGCACGGTTAGTGTGATGGGAGTAGTTCAGCGGAATGAAAATGTGCTTATGATTGTCCCACCACCCGAGCCATTCACAACGGGATGCCAATGGTCCAAGTGCATATTTCCCGCCAGCCTTGAGGGGATCGTTTTGAGATGTGAAGACTCGTCCAAGAATGATGTCATACCAGTCTAGAAGTACATTAACTGTGTTTAACGTTTTCTGGTGATCTTCTTTCCCAAATATTTTTTTATCTTCATGTTAGTCTATTAATATTGGCGGCGGCGATGGATTGGCGGTTGCGGCGGCAACAACGATGGTGGCAAGTGATAGAAATTGCAATAGCCTAAGATGTGGTGTGGGTGGGGGTGGGTGGTGTTTTTGCCTTTCAATTGGTGTATAGCTTTATTTTTTGTTTCCGGGTTTTGCTGAATTTTAGTTTCCTCATAGGACTTGAAAGGTTTTAGTAATTTGGGGTGGTTTTGAGGAATTTGATTTCATGTGTTTGGACAGGATTGGCCTTATGATGTTAAATAGAAAGAAATGTTACTGTGCTGAGCTCTAACTTGTGTTTTGTGGATGTTTTGTAGCTGTTGCTGTATCTATTATAGAGATTGATGATCCTATCCTTTTGTTTTGTTGATTGGTGACGTTGAAGTGATAGTGATGGAGCAGTGTGAAATTGTAAAAATGACTTCTCCATGTACTTTAATGACATAGATTGTTAGGTCACTGCTAGAGCCGTCAATTTAAAAATGAATTCGTGTGCACTCAAGGTTTGATATGCAATTTTGGTTGGTTTGGGTTGCACATAAAAAACGTGGTTAATGTTTTGGTTGGATTATGTTAGATGAATAAATACATGTCACGTTATAGTTACCATAAGTCAGCTATTTAATTGTGGAACATTGTCATTCCCAAATGTGATATTTGGCTTTATGGTTGCTACACAATTTTATTAAACAAATAATGATAGGTCCACGTGTCATACTACAACACGTAAGCCGAGTATGAAAAAATGTTCCAAGTTTCGAATAAAAGACATTTGTGTTGGAGAATCTTTACCCTAATTGTTCCATGTTTCTATGACCCTAATATTTTTTGCGTAATTTTCGTTCCTCGTACCAATGTGTTACATGATTCAAGTAACTATCATTTACACATAAAGCCCAAAGCCCGCTTTGAAATATGCAACCTGCATCTCACTAGGGGTAGTATCTTTTGTTATGAAGAAGTTTATTCCTTTATTTTCACGTTTCCATACCCCTAACGTTCCAGGTTCCAGTTTTCATTTCTCCTACCAAAGCATTACACGATTCAAGTAACTACGCTGTACACATAAAACTCAAAATCCGATCCACAACCCGCACCCCTCTCACACAATATTCTATGTCCAAGATAAGCCTTTTCCGTTCGTTCCACATCCCTAAACCCCTAATGTTCCATACCGCAACATCCATCATTTCCTTGTACCAAAGCGTTTCATGATCCAAATAACTGTCTCACACATAAAACCCGAAATCGGATCCGCAACACGAAACCCACATCCATAAAAACGTTAGTTCCGAAACCCGAATTGTCAAACTCTAGTTATGCCACAATTATAACTAACTAATTGGGCCTAGGCCCAAGGAATTGAGCCCAAATCTTTTCAGTCCTATATCTCCACCTACCAGTCTCACACAGCTTCCTTATCCAGCAAGCCAACCCCACCACACCACCAACGACGCTTCCAGCAATACCAAAACAAAACCATCTCAATTCTCTTATCCAAAATATCAAATTCCCAATCCTGCCCGACCTGCCCGGACCTGACCGACCTCACCGCCGATCCTTCCTCCGACCGGACCGAATCTTCCAGATGGCTCGCTCGATTTCTCAAGCCCTAACCCACCGCATCACCATCGTGGTCCCCAACCGCGCCGTCTCCGCCTCCTTGCCGTCGCCTCGCTTCCTCCGCCTCCGCACCCAATCCAACCACTCCTCCTCCTCCAACGACCTCGACTCGCTCTCCACCGATCCGCTCATCAGGAAGCTCGAAGACGCCATCCACTGCATCATCGCTCGCCGATCTGCTCCGGATTGGCTGCCCTTCCGCCCTGGGTCGTCCTACTGGGTCCCTCCCTTGCCCGCCGGCGGCTCCTCCGCCCTCCCGCAGTTGCTCGAGAAACTCGCCAATCCTCTTACGCCGGAGGAGTCTTTGTCCACCACCACCGTCCGCGGATGGCCTTCTTCTTCCTTCTTCATTCAAGGTACCGCTCGAACCACGCACCTTACCTTTTCCTGTGCATGGATTAAGAATTAGGTTTTGATAGATTGATTTGATAGTGTGTATATCTAATCTGATAGGTTTTGATTACGAATTCAAGTTATCTATTTTTGTTGCTAAACTGCGTATTGAATTAAGAATTAAGTTTTGATTGATTGATTGATTGATTAATTGATTTCATGTAGGCAAGACTCAGGATGATTTCAATTCTGATGATTACAAGTTTATAAATTTAGAGCTCTCTGTTTTGTTGCTAAATTGTCTATACTATATTTCCCATGAAAAATCCGTTATTGTATATATGCCCTGTGTGCATCTATACCCACTTTTGTTCCTGTTTTATAGATTGCTTGGTAATTTTTGTTGTATCCTTTGAAAATGCATGCCAAACTCTCTCTATGTGACAAATCAAGTCTTGGTTATGTTACTTTTGTAATAGTTTCCTTAGTTTCAGTTTCAGCTGCCATCGTCTCGAGTCTTGAGATTGGCCTTCACAGAAAATATGTATCTTTATTGTATGACCAATGTGAATACTCCCTATGTCTCAAAATTAGTGTCTTAGTTTCTATTTTGAGAAAAACTATGGAGAAATTAGTTAATGTTGAAGATTTTCTCTTGTAGCCCTGTGAATATGTGTTTTAACAAACTTAAGAAACATTAACTAACTAACATAGGGATACTATTGGTAATTCGTGTGTAATTAACTTCCTAAGAAAAAGAAAACAAGACACTTATTTTGGGACAAAAATGCGAAAGAAACATGACAATCATTTTGGGAAGGAGGTAGTAATTACTAGTTTACAGCTTCAAGGTCTTCATTTTGTTGCTAAACTGTGGAAAATATTTTATCAATGAAAAATCTATCTATTGAATTGCTGATTTTAATTGTATTGAGAATCTGTTCATATTGGTCTCTTGGCTAGCTATATCTATAATTCTATATGCCCTTTGTATGTATGCATCTATATCCAAAATTTTAGTTTAATGTAAGCTATACTGAGAGGGAACCTTTTTTCCTGTTCCATAAATTTCATGATAAATTTTGCTGCATCGTTTGAAAATGCACGCCCAACTCTCACTATACTACAAATAAATTTTGGTTATGTCATAGTTTCCTTAGTTTCAGTTTCAGCTGCCATTGTTTTCTAGTCATGACTATTGACCTTGCAGCGAATATCTATCTTTATTGTGTGCCCTATGCTATTAAATCTGATCTCTATTTTGTTGCTGAACTGTGGATGATATTATATATATATATATATGCCCTGTGTATGCATCTATATCTGTATGCTATGCTTATATAGAATAGCTCACACCATAAATTGCATGGTAGATTCTGTTGCATCCTCTGAAAATGTATGCCCAACTATCACTGTACTAAAAATCAAGTCTCGAGTCTTGACTATTGACCTACACAGCGAATATTTATCTATATTGTGTAAACTATGTCATATAAGCATTAAGTTTTATTTGTTGGGGAAGGGTACGGCATGACACGTCTCCTTTTCCTATAATTCCTGCTTGTATTGGTAATGGATGCACCCTGCTTTTTCTAATGATTCACATTTTGATCTTGGTCATTCTTTGTTCTTTGATTCTAGGCGGGTCTCAACTCCCGGTAGAGGTGGTGGGTTTACCTTCAAGTAGTTCATCCCAGACCGAGGATGATGAGGAAGTATAGATCACACATTTGATGAAACCAGCTTCTATGGTGAGTAAATTTTTGCTATCCTTTGTCTAGTTGTTCTGAGCTTAGAATCTTATGCATCTCTTCCAATCTTTGACTGGCTTTATAGTACTATACATATTTCGTCAACTATTTCTATGGTCAATTAAACCATCAACTGTAAATTTATGCAGAAGACGGAAAATCTAATGACGAAAGGATCCGGTGGTCTAGGGAAGGAGCTGTACAGATGCACTTGGGTAGCAAGGCAGAAATAATTTCATTCTAAAAACCACTCCACAGACTGTATATATTTTTCTTTTTTATGTAGAATTGTTACAAAAGCTGTTTGTTTGTACTCGTATTTTCACTGTCTTCGATCAG
Source organism: Pelargonium cotyledonis (assembly GCA_036897625.1). Lineage (NCBI taxonomy): Eukaryota > Viridiplantae > Streptophyta > Magnoliopsida > Geraniales > Geraniaceae > Pelargonium > Pelargonium cotyledonis. The sequence goes on from JAYMTA010000090.1 coordinate 25,612, forward strand.
CTTGTTTTTTCCCGTAATATTAGCTTTTATGAACTATATTATATGTTTGCTGAATTATCAGATTGCAAATTCTTAACCCGAAACCTACTTGAAAGAGGTTCAGGTTGATTCGTGCTTCGTGCTTCGTGTTTTCGGGTTTATGTCTTGTGTGGGCTTGCCCAACCCGATAAACTTCTTGAAGATAATCCGACCCTAACCCACAAAATTAGAGTCGTGTTTTAGGTTAAAATCTTCAACTTTAACTACTATCTTAATCAATCATGACAATATTTTTATTTCAATACAAAAGAAGAGCCAACAATTTGGACCGAACCATTTGGGAAGAAAATAGATTCGAGATCAATTTTCGACTAATGTTAGCTCTAGTTTTAACTTTTAAGCAGAATGTTGCATTTTGTGCACAAGTGTTGGTTTTGTGTCGTATTGATCGTTGATTGTATTTGCATGACTTAATATGAACCCGACACATTGAGTAATCATGTTTTATGATTGACCACGAACATGATATATTTAACACGGTAACTAATTAGTCGGTTGACATGACACGAATGACACAAACATAATCTAACAATCTACGTGATAAAACTAAAATATTTGACACGACCGGACATATTTAACTCATTCATATAAACAACTAATGTTAATACTTTTAAGTGGGCATGTCGTCACAAGTCACAACCCGACTAATTAATCGTGTACGCGTTTTAAAAGCTCAAACAACACAAATACAACACCCTTGCAAAATGTATTAACCCAATTTAGCTAATTTGGCGTCATGGTGAGTAGTGACCATGTTTGCTCTGTGAGTCTCTGAAGCAAGCTTGAATTGAACTGAAGATCTGTGGAGACACTCGAAGGAGAGAGAGAAGCGACAGTGTGAGTGAACTTCAAAAGTTGTACACATTTACATATATATCATCGATCTGGGTCGAGTCAGGTCTCTGATATCAGTGCGATGAGACTGAGAGGACGACGAGGAGGAGGAGATGGCTCGGCCAATGGCGAAGCACGCGTCGGCTAAGCTGGTGCTGATATGCGTAGCCCTTTTAGGATTCGGTCTCGTTGCTGATTTTCTCTGGGCATCTTCTTCTCGATTCACTTCCTCTTATCAATTCGTCGCCTCCAATTCGGTCATCGTTCCCAAAAATCCCGACCATAAACCACCTAACAAGGTACTCTCTTTTGATATTCTTGCTCATTAACAGTAGTTCGTGTAGTTTGGGTCTTGAGATTTTTCTATTGGGTTTGTGAGAGAATGTTAAAGTTTGAATTTTGCGTGATTTGGAACTTGGAGATAGTAAATGAGTGAATGTTAACGTTTGGATTCGAGTTTGTGATTTCTGGGTGATTCTAGTGTTAGCTGATTTGTTTATAGTTAAAGTGTGTTTGGTGGGTGAGAAAATGTGGGACAAAAGTAAGTTTTGTTTACTTGCAGCTGTGTTAGATCTTATAGCTGATGATCAGTTTATGCAAATTTATAGGAACAAAATGAGAAAGATAAGAATCATGGTCTCTCTGAGAGGGTCTTATCAGCAACTTTTGCTGACTTGCTCGCACCGGAACTACACTGGGAAAAGATGCGCGATTCGCCTGTTCCTCGTCTAGATGGAGCCGCCATACAGATCAAGAACCTTGTATATGTGTTTGCTGGATATGGCACCATTGATTACGTGAGAACTCAATATTTTTTGTAATTTATTATAGTTTTTTTGTAGCAATTAAGTTCACATTTGAGCTGTTAATGTTAATGGTTTAATTGTTTCTGTATGTCGTTGGAATTTGTCTTTCATAGGTGCACTCACATGTTGATGTTTACAATTTCACCGACAACTCTTTGGGGGAAAGATTTGATATGCCAAAGCAAATGGCACATTCACATTTAGGAATGGTAACGGACGGGAGATATATTTACATTGTGAACGGCCAATATGGTCCACAATGCAGAGGACCTACTGCTCATACATTTGTGCTTGATACCGAGACAAAGCAATGGAATGACATGCCACCTTTACCAGTCCCTAGGTATATGCTGGCTGCATCATTATTTCCACAAAACGAGTTTTTAGTATTTGTATATGTGTTGCATTGGTCATTGATATGTGTTGCGCGAGTTTCTAGTAGTCCGAAAGGCCATGACTTGGTAATTATTATCAGAAAGTGTTAACATGATAGTTACCAAGGGTGCATCATTATATCCACAAAATGAGTTTCTAGTATTTGTATATGTGTTGCACGAGTTTCTAGTACTCTGAAAGGCCATGACTTGGTAATTATGATCCGAAAGTGTTAACATGGTAGTTTTCAGGTATGCACCAGCAACTCAACTTTGGAGAGGTAGACTCCATGTGATGGGCGGCAGCAAGGAGAACCGCCATACACCCGCATTAGAGCATTGGAGTCTTGCTGTAAAGGATGGAAAAGCATTGGAAAAGGAGTGGAGGACCGAAATGCCCATTCCTCGTGGCGGACCACATAGGTTTGTATGCTGCCTTTAAGTAAATGAAATTTATGTGTTGCATTATTATGGTATTGCACCGTGAATGGTTACTTTCTTCACTTATATATCAGGAGTTCAGGATTGAATACTAAAGACTATTTGAAAATTCAAGATTTAATTTATATGTTCTTATGTTGGGTCTGTTCCAGTTAATATGGTTGATTGATGATCGACTCATGTTATTTTATTTAACTTTTGTTTCGTCTAGGGCCTGTGTTGTGGTTGAAGATCGGCTTTATGTTATTGGTGGTCAACAAGGTGATTTTATGGCGAAACCTGGATCTCCTATTTTTAAGTGCTCTCGGAGAAACGAGGTAAGCCAGTTGGTGCTTATTTTCTTCCACTAGTATTGTGTGTCAGTAATTATGTTGTATTCATATTTGCCAGCATAGATTTCTATATTTCATTTACATTGTTTGAAAGGATGATAGTTGTTTTTAGGCTCCAATTATTAGAAATGTTTTCTTCAATCTTATTCGGTTATTCCCCACGATATGTGATAATTTTTCTCATTGATTCCTCTAGTCCTGTTGATATAGAAGTTCAAGTGTTTATATTTTCTCCTCTTACTATACTTCTTTGCTCCCATTTTTTCCACATAATGCCCACTCTAATGTGGGCTAATTCTGACTTTTTCAGGTGGTGTATGGCAATGTCTACATGCTTGATGACGAGATGAAGTGGAAAAATTTACCTCCCATGCCAAAGCCCGATTCTCATATAGAATTTGCGTGGGTGATTGTTAACAATTCTATTGTTATACTTGGAGGCACAACTGATAAGCACCCTATAACCAAGAAGATGGTTCTGAATGGAGAAGTATTCCAGTTCAACTTAGATACTCTGGTATTGATCGAATACCCTTTCTGGATTATCAGTATATTTGGATATAATTTTGTGTGAATTTATATTCCAATGCATGTATCTATGCTTTATCCAATCGTATTCTCTGCTGATATTTTACCTTAAGTGGGTAAGAACCGCTAGGTCACTAATGTTGATCGGCCGTGTGTATATGATAAACCTATATGGGGAAAGATCTTCCTACCATGATTATCCAAATGGTCATTTAAAAAAGTGGTAATTGCTTTTAGATTGTTTTCTTGTGTTCTTCAGCCCAATATTCCACTCTCATGCTGCTTCTTCTTAAATGGCCGGTCAAACATAAGTCTTGCCAGAGTGTTTGGCTATAGAGCTGCCGGCAATTCGTGTCTCAACACGCGACACGACACGAAATAAATTAAATGTATCTTCAGCATGACACGCACACACGAATTGACAGCTATAGATGGCTAGCCTCTGTAGTACAGGCCATGTTTAAGATAATGTTTTCCTGTCTTGACTGGAAGTATTTGTTTGTAGCTCTTATTTATGTGATTTTATGTTCTCAGAAATGGTCTGTTATTGGAAAACTTCCTTACCGCGTGAAAACCACACTGGTTGGATTCTGGAATGGATGGTTGTACTTCACATCAGGACAACGAGACAAAGGACCCGAAGATCCATCACCAAAGAAGGTTATCGGAGAAATTTGGAGAACCAAATTGAAGTTGAACCAGTGATTCTTGTCGAGTCTTTCGGAGAAAACTTCAATACTAGCTTGTGCTTTTGTTGTATTGCTTTACATGGAACATTCATATGTTTTTGCCTTGCAAGGGTACAAGGAAGTAGCAAGTTGCCATAATTTTCATTCTTTTTACTGTATAATTTCAAATCTATGTATATGTATATTTAAATGATTCTGGAAATTATCAACAATATATATTTTCTCACAACTCGTTTCGTCCCTTTCCTCTATATTTAATCGAAACTGAGGTTGTGTTTGAATTCTCTTTAAAAAAATGAAATAAAAATTATCTTCAAATCTTCAAAAAGAGCATAACCTGAATTGCTTCAAATCTAACAAACCATAAAATGCTATTTTTATTTCATACTTGCAATTGATAAAATATACATACAAAGTACAAACCAATTAATGAGTTACATGAGAAAAGCTCCTATTTACAACTACAAACACAATCACCTTCAAAACCTAACAGTGTTCTTCACAGCTTAAGCATAAGCTCCACAAGAAAGAGCTCTCCATTAAAAGACAAGCCAGAAAATTCACCTTGCTGAAGTACACCATCCACCATTCCTCCAAAAACATATAAATATCGCCCCGAGCGATCTGTACATGCTCGATGAAATGATCGAGGGTTTGGATCGTACCCTTTCGCCTTTAGCCTTTTCCATATACTTGCCGATCGTCCCTTCGGCTCCAATCTGCCGGACTTTTTTGCATTAATATCTAATACCCAAAAGTCATCTTTTCGGGGCCTATATGAATCTTCGCCTCCATAGATCAGCAGACGACCACCCAAGATGAGTGTGGCTGAGTGACCAACTCGCCGCAAGGAACGTCCTTCGGGAATGTTCTGTATGTCGTATAGTATCGGTACCCATCTTGGAGAAATCTCGGACACGTCCAAGAGCCAGATATCATTAAGCACTTCATAACCCAATCCTCTCCCTCCAAACAGAACTGCCTGGGATCCTCCTATGCAAGTGATTGTGTGTCCTGAACGAGCTGGAGGGGATGGATCGGTCACAATCTCATGCCACATTCCGGAACAAAGATTTTCCGAGAGTTCAAAAACCCATGTATCATCTAACCGGAGGCCAGATAGTCCCATCCCTCCATGAATAACCATCTTTCGGTTATGAACACAACATGCAGCGTGGGCTCCTCGTGCGGGAGGTGCAATGAGGCCAACGTCGAGCAGCCTCCATGATATTGTGATACCAAGAGTCTCGTGAACTGTTAATTGTCCCATCCATGTATCATTTTGACGGATCCCGATGTCATTTATTCCTCCAAAGAGGACAAGATGATCACCCACAATAACACATGTATGCCCAAATCGCCCACTTGGAATGCCTGAGTTTATCTTCTGCCACTTCAAATTTCTTCGGAAATCATTACCAACATAAGCTGCCCATGTGTCATCAAGATGACGTCCTAATAAGACAACACAGTTTTATCAGTTGTTGGATGATGAAATGCACTCTTTAGTACAAACACTGAATTCATTACCCCAGGGACCAAACAAACACAGCTGGTCCAATCTCTCTTTTTTAAGAGTTCACAGACAGAGCAGCAAACAACAGTAATTTAGAAGATAATGTGAAGAAGGCTCATTTTAAACATCTCGGAGGCCACTAAGCAGGATACTGTTTTCATTTTGGGTTGGTTTTGTTGGGCATCGAGTCATTGAGCCATGGCCTATGAGACTCAAGAGAGGACTTGAGTAATAAAGGCATGATTGGCGAGCCAAAGTGTTTAGATTGAAAAAATTGGAATGGAAATGAGAATCAAGAATGGGAATGGGAATGTAATGTGATAAATTCGTATCAAAACGCTACATTAATCTTTCACCTCAACAACAGCTTGAGCCTGAATTTTTTTCACTAATTCAGCACTTTCTTCGAAACAATCTGTGCTTTTGTAAAAAAAAAAAAAAGGTTCATTCATTAGAGCAAAAGGGCTACTCCTACATCAATTTGGGTATCAATTTCCAGCGTAGAATCAAAGGCAACCACATCATTATTTAGAATTGGAATGAGAATGAGAACCAAGAATGAGAATAGGAATGAGATTATCATTACCAAAGTCATTCCCATTCTCGTTCTTGATTTCCATTCCCGAACAAAAAATATAATCCAAACGCTACCTCAACAAATTCATCTACTGCAAAATGGATCAAACAAAGGTGATTTCAAGACACAATCAGGATCTAGATTTCATGAACCACACTATACTAATAATATAATCTTTACACAGAATTGAAAGATACACTCAACAACCAACAATTGATCATAAAGAAAACAACATAACTGAAGAAACAGAAAAGCAAATCCAGGAACAACAAGAAGAAGAGTGACAGTAACTACTGACCTCCCTCACAGCCACCACCAAACAAGACCAAGCAATCAGAGACAAAATTGAGAGAGTGAGAGGCTCTAGGGCAAGGAAACACAGATTCTCCATCTGGGTCACCAATTTTGAGGCAAGAAACTGAGTCAAGAAGAGAGACTTGCTTGTAGAGCCTCATCCATTGAAGGTGTTGAGATTTTAGGGCATCAACACAAGTGGGTCCCCAATCCCTCCTGCATACAGATTCCCAGAAATTATCAGAGCAAGAGAGAGACCTGAACCTCTTGCAGGTCATGGAGAAGGAGAAGATGGAATCTATGGGGAGGAGGAGCAAGATTGTGAAGAGATGGTCTTGAGCTATGTTGGCTATTGGGGAGGTGTTATGGGAATTGTAGCTGCTGCTTGAACTGCTCCTTTGTGCAGCCATGAATGATAAGAAAATCTTTGCTCGACTGACTGATTGCTGAGGATTTATTTATGGCTATGGCTGCTATGGTGGTTTGTGTTTGATGAGCTATACCTACAAATAGCCAATACAATTGGCTCTGATTTTGTTCTCTACACTTCCAGTACTTCAGTGTCTGTCCAAGAAAATGATATAGTAAATTTTTATTTAATTTTACTTTTTTTTTTTGGGGAGATGTTTTATTTTAGTTTCTAAAATGTTTATTTTGTTTTAATTGGTACTCAATCTAGTTTATGTTACAATTTGGTCCACAAGCTCTCTATTTAATTCACATTTGATTCCACAATAGTACAAATTTGGTTCAAATTAACTAAATTTGTAACAGCGTCGATGTAACAATTAATTTTTTACATAAGTAAGTTGATGTGGCAATGATTAAACACATGCTATTGAAATGGATGTCACGTCACACATGTGGAAGGATGATGTCGTATTTTGTGGAAAACTAAATAGAATTATTTATATAGACGTCAGATCATTGTTACATGGACACCACATCATCGTATTGTTTCTATTCAAATATAAAAACTGCAAAATTTCAAATCGTACAAATTTGAAACTAATTTGCATAGGTGGGTAACAAATTAAGACAACATGTATAGTTTGGTGGCTAAATTAAATCATAAATTGAATTGGGTATCAACTTGAAACAAAATATTTTTCTTTTATTTTTTGTCGGAAAAGAGAAACTAAAATGTGGGGATAACTATTGCTTTTGTCTAGTCATACTTGAAAATATATATGATCTTTATTTTGATTTTTCTCATGACATTGTATAGTTGTCAAATTATATTTGATAGATTTAATTTTCAAATTAAATTGTTAAAGGGTATAAAAAGATTGAGTTTCACCTTATATTGGACCACGCAGTTGATGCACTTTAAATTTTCTATGAGATATTAGGTTCGAATTTCTCCGACAAACAATTATAACCTCATATTATTGTTTGAAAAGAAATTTAACTATCCAACAACACACATATATGTTCATAGAATGGGACAAACTTGTACTGTAACTGTAAAACATTCACAGAGACCTGAGCAATCCCTGCACAATACCTCTCTCTCTCTCTCTCTCTCTCTGGTCCTTACACCATTTAAGCCTCACCAGCAACCACCCACCAACACCTATTGATACAATTCATGACTCAGTTAAAATTCAAGAACTTCAAATCACATATCAGAATAAATCTTTTATTGATCTTACATATCAGATTGCATCGGCAAATACATCTCATGTTAGCTGTGAACATTTTAACGACATTCCATAGTACTATTGTTTTTTTTTCTCCAATGCGGGAGAGGTACAGGGCACGCGACCTTACTTTTGCAGGTTGTAGACTTGCCCGTTCTTTACTAGTTTCTGGAGAGCAGCTTTGGCTTCCTCTAATGTCTCTACAGCGTGACCTTCTTCAAATGATATCCTCTGAATGTTGAACTACATAGATATAATATGTGTGAGAAAACATCTAACACTGGTGTATCGGACTCTTTGATATAATTACTTACCTGAGCGCCTTGACGAACACGAACATCAACTCCCTTACTGTCTATCGATATAAGAGCTGCATCATCAACTTCGATTTCGGAGGACATGAGTTCTTTAAGGGGCTTTGAGAAGATTGCATTAAGTTCCTATAGCACCATCACGCCCCAATTGAATAAGCTCAAAGATAAAAGGAACAAATATATTATTACCTCCGTCCCTAAATGAGTGGGCTTATGAAATACCAATAGTATCCTTATAATAAGTTAGGATTTTCGAGTTTGTTACAACCAGATGTCCTTGGTGATACAAGAGGACATATACTAACACTAACTAATTTCTCCTTAATTTATTCTCAAAATAGAAAACAAGACACTCATTTTGAGACATAGGGAGCAGTTCAATTTTTCGACAGAGCAAGAACTAAAAATTTACCTTCAGATTTTGCTCGCCTCCATCAACTGCAATTTTATCGGGTAGTAGAGTTTCATATTCCTTAACATCGACCCAGGCAACAGTGCCAAAACCCCCAATGAAATATATGTCACTGGAGGAAAACATAAAAACAAATTAAGTTCCTCTTACAAAGTTGATTTACCATAACTGATTTCAGAGAATTTTCATAAATGATCATAAGCAAATCACAGTCCAACAAAATGATGGATTAGCATATAGGAAAACCTCAAACATTTGGAGAACTAACATGTTGGCTGATCTTTTGGTTCACACTACAGACTAAATTATTTTTTAATAGATTTTGTTTCTATAGCGAGTAAAGTAAGATTGATTTTCAAAATTCGGTTTCATTAGAAATTTTGAATTCTAGCAGTCAAGCTTTCCCATATGCAACTTTTATTATGCATGTTCAAGCATGTGCACAGATGTCATCAATGCCTTGGCCACCTAATCAGTAACAAGTATTAGCCCTAAACGCTTTAGCGTAAGATAATCTGTCTGATCATGGAAAATTGAACATTGCATTCACATTCAGGTCACAATATATTTGAAAAACAAACCTTATATTCTGCATCCTAAAGTAGTAGAAGTTGCCCCACTGTTGGGAAGGCCCTTGTTGATGTTTTGCTATGTACTGCTTGTGAGCCCATTCCTAGAAACGAAACCAAATGTTATACTCTCTTTTTTGTGTGTGGAAACGAAAACCACCGTCACCACCTGCCGCTCAAGATGAGCAGATGTATCATATTATGCCAATTGCACAACATAATTTCTTCGGGATGAAAAGAAAAGAAAAAAAAAAACACAGCGTGGTTCATTACATTTTTCACATGAGGTGACAAACTAAAAGTTAACAACATCTTTCTCAATGAAGTAAAGAGTTTATTACATTACATGTTTAGCGGTTAGGTTAACTTGTTTTAATTTATGTATCACTATATGATGATCAATGGACTTTTCATATATTATATAGAAACTGAAATACATCAGAGATGCCCAAATATAATTCTCATGAAGTTAGGAACACACCTGTTGGTCCTCGGGAAGTGGATAAACATCGCCGAAAATAGTTACCCTTGCATTTGACAAGCCACTCCATCCAGGTATCTATGCAACCTTAACATCAATTACACGAACAAATGGAAACAATAACAAGGGTGATAAAGATCAAATTAGTAACCTGAACAACAAGTGTGCATCTTGGGTCAGCTAATAAATTCCTCGTGTGGATGGCCAACGGTGAGAACGAAAATATTGGATCTACAAATACAACGCAATATGTAAAAACAATAAATCACTACACGAACACATGACACCAATAAATGAGCAAAATGTGAAATTTCATCCACAGTCATAGCCTACTTTTCCATAAGGACTGAGTTTTGCATTTTTACTTATATACATACATTTTATATTACAGGCGTGCAATTAAACTGACGAAATAGAAAGATCAATGACTTACGCCCCATTGAATCTGGTGCAAAATCTACCAAAGAGCCAAACGGATATCCTTCTCGTCGATGGTGCATCCGAGACATTACAGTGCATAAATGAGCAAACCTGGCCTTCATTTCAAAGCAAGATGGAATAAAAAAGTTCACTAAGATCAAAACGAGTAAGTGAATACATGAACTCCTCAGGTTAAATTTATTTTTGCATGGCATGTAACAAGAAATGGCAGTACTAGTATGGCCTTTACCTGCTCCATCAAATTGCGGACAGCTAAGGCAGGTCGAGGTAAGCCATGAGCCGAGGTTGCACTTTGCACTCCACCTGAAATTGGTGTCCTGAAAAGCCCTGCTCTCGTTCCCCCTCCAGCGGTACTCCCGTGAAAGGCCGAAAGTGGAGTCTCCGACTTTAAACTTTCTTCCGCATCCTTTCGACTATTTTGCTTGTAATCTGAGTTACCCTTCAGAAAATGAGAAAGGCCATCACAACTAAGCTGAAGTAGCCATTTCATGCACCTGATAATCTTCTATGCCATAAAAAAAATGTTCTACATATAACACATGCATGTAAATAGGAAGGAGATGTTAACAACAGACTTAACCCCCACCACCAAATTGGGTGCAAAATCACAGATTGGGTACCAGGTTCGAGGTTTGAACAAACTACAAAGTTTAGCGACCACTTTTGACAAAAATCCTTAACATTTCCATCATTACCATAATCAATCACAAGTCACAACTAATGTGATCTCATGAAAAATTAATCAAAAGGCTGCCCCTTAAGTAGAGCCAGCAATTCAGTCTCAACATGTGACACGATATGAAATTAGTGTGTTTGAGTGTTTATCATGTCAACCCAGCTCATTTAGTTAAAAATTTCATGGAACGTGTTTGTGTTGGCTCATGTAACACATGCACACAAATTGCCAACTCTACTCTTAAGCATGAGGAATAAAAGAGCAAAGTAGAATCCGAGAACACTCCACGAGAGCGAGTTCACATATTGGTGAACTGGAAATAACATGTTAGTCATCAAAACACCTTTTAAGTTTTAATCAACACACAACAAACATGCTAATGTCCTAAGATATGCACAAACAACAAAGCCATGTCATTGCTAATTGGTGATATGGATCTTAAATGTTTTAGCTCACTAAAAATTACAAAAACGACTTTCATTATGTGATTAAATAAAAGTCACTAAACTTCCAAAGAACCTTAAACTAGAACCTCAAAATTGTGGCATTGTTAATTGGTTATATTGGTCTAAAATGTTTTAGCTCTCAAACAATTTCAAATTTCAAAAACTACGAACAAAATGATCAAACAAAAGTTAGTAAACTTCCCCTCCATGACAAAGAACCTTAAATTACAACCTCAATATTTGAACAAAAATAAAAGTACCTGAAACAAAGAAAAGGGTTCTTCAGAACCTGAGCCAAACCCATCGTTCAATGGCTGGTCCTCCGCTTCTCCTGCGCCTGTTACGTCACGCGAAAGAGACAGAACTCGAAGCCCATTAAAGTGAGAGCCTTGGCTGATTCTGAGAGACCCAATTCGCTTACTGGGTAGCTTTAACAGTGAAGTTTGGGGATTGAAAACTGGATGTGCCTCTGGTAAACTGGATAGGAAAACGGAGCTCGAGAGGGCCTCCATGGAAGATGCAGAGGGAGAGCTCGAAAGGGAAGTGAAAAAGTTTGGAACTTTGGAATTGAATCGACCTGATTAGGGTTTTAGAAGCGAGTAATTTGGGGATTTTGGTGCTGATACAAGTATAAGTATGCACTGATGCGAGTACTGACTGAGAGTCTGAGAGTGAGTTCGAGGTTTTTGGTTCTTGTCGAAAGAAATTAAGGTTTTGTTTATTTATTTATTGATTTTTTTTATTACTTTTATTTATTGAATTTTGAGATGATTTTTTTCATATTGCAATTATATTTTTATTACAAATAAATAGTGTTATATTCTATCCCTTATTGGTATACTATGTACAATATTTTTGAATCACAAGGAATTCTATGATGTGTGCACATTGTGTTTGTATCGTATTGAAAATTGACCATATGATAAGTGTGTCGACATAAACACGATGCATTTAATAATTATAAAAAAACATTAAACACAAACACGACACTTTTAGATAATTGGTCTGGTTGACAAGACACACTCCACCACACTTAGAGCTTGACATTACAAGACTCAAAACGATTGAATATCACATATTTAACATAATTATGTTAACTAAGTTGCAAAAAAAAAAAATTCATATAATCACTAACTAGAGCATTTTGGGGTTAATTTACTAGTACAACTCATATATGTGCATGTTTGGATTGTCACAACAAAGTAATATACTAAGTGCGTTTTTTTAGGCTCAACGTGAATAACATATGTGTTGGATACTTCAACATAAACACGACACGATAACAAAATTCATAAATTCAAACACGTTATTTTATGTCACGTTGCGTGTTGAGATATAAACTACGACCGTAACCCATCATCCAATTAACTCACAATTGTCCTTATTGTAGGAGTTTACCCAAAACAAAATTGTATTACTTTCACATTTACTCTCTCTCTCTCTCTAAAGGTGAAACCAATAGTTCCACCAATAATCTCATCACATATTGATGAAGTAGAAAATAAGCAAAATGACATCAAAATCTTAATTTATTGAATAAAAAGGCAACAAATACACCAACTCTTTGTCTCTCTGTCCCTCTCAATCATGCCCATTTTTCATTTCCTTGCTTTGAATAATTCTCAACTTTGAAAAATCACATAACCACACCACAGCACCACCTTGTTTTCTTCCATATAGTTTCCCATATATATTTTTTTGCATCCATAATTTGAAAGCTCAACAACCACAAGCTTCAACTTCAAGCCATTTGCTTAAAGGTACATAGATTATTTTTTAAGTTTTGAATCCTCAAAACTTGAAGTTTATGAGAAACTATAGCTTCAATATAGACAAGTGTATGCAAATTTGAAAGCCCAAGAACCTCAAGCTTCATGTTCAAGCTCTCTTTGTTTAAAGGTATAGATTGTTGTTTTTTTATGTCAAGTGTTGAATCTTCAAAACTCATCATAAACAGCTTCAAATCTTGCTGTTTATGAGAGTCTATAGCTTAAATATAGATTATTGAATGAGAATGTGAAAGCTCAAGAACCATAATATTAGTGTTGAATCCTCAAAACTCAACTGATATAAAGCTCCAAATCTTGCAGTTCATTAATGAGAGTCTATAGCTTCAAAACCCAACTGATATATAGTTCAAAATCTTGCAGTTTATGAGATTCTATAGCTTCAATATACATTAGTGGATGCAAATTTGAAGGCTCAAGAACCCATAATCTTCATGTTCAAGCTCTTTGCTGATATAAAGTTCCAAATCTTGCATATCAAGTGCAATAATTGGGCCATTTCAATGAGGTTCTCGAAGATCATGTCGCGCGTTCCAAGCTACTGTCTATGGCTCATGACACTAGCAGTGACCCTGATCTTGTTGGGAGCTCTTTCACCATTACAATCACAGTCATTACAAGACAAGTTTCCTAGTAAAAGCATTGATCATGGTACTCAACATTTTACAAAACATGTCCCTCTCAGAGGCTCTGGCTATCCACCAGTTTTTGCTTATTGGATTTTTGGTACTAAAGGAGATGGAAACAAGATTCTGAGGCTGTTACAAGCTGTGTATCATCCCAGAAACCAGTACTTGTTGCAGCTTGACGCCGGCGCAGCCTATTCTGAGAGGGTGGAGCTGGCACTGAGAGTGCAATCAGACAGAATCTTCCAAGGTTTTGGGAATGTTGAGGTTGTTGGTCAGAGCAATGCCATGAACATTATGGGATCATCAGCCGTTGCAGCTGTGCTTCGCGCCGCGGCGATGCTTCTAAGGATTGGGGAAGATTGGGATTGGTTTGTGACATTGAGTTCTTCAGATTATCCACTTATGTCTCAGGATGGTAAATATTTGCAATCTTCTGTAGTTTGTAAAGCTTGCTTGTTAGTTATTAGAGTTGGCGATTCGTGTCGTAACATGTCACACGACCCAGAACTATGTGTCAGGTTTTCAAAATACGCAAGCATGATTAATTAGTCGTGTTATAAACGCACGACGCACACATTTAGGGGTATAATCGGTGATCATGAAACTTGGGGTTTTTGGTGTTTTTATATGTGCAGATATGCTTCATGGTTTCAGTTTCTTGCCAAAGGATGTGAATTTGATCAGCTATGCTAACAAGACTGGCTGGAAAGAGTAAGCAAAATATTGTTACGGTCAGTTCAGCTCAAATTCAATAAGATTCAAAACATGTCAACAACACGATATTTGAAATGACAATTTTGAGTATCATTTGAAATGAATATTGAAGGGACAAAATTGAGAACCAATTTGAAACAAAATAAGTACTAAAGGTACTAAAGTACTATTGAATTAAACAAAACTGAAAGAATTTATATGAACGGAGTGATTATTACGTTGTATTTTATTATTCTTTGTGTGAGAAAATTGTATTATATCTTTATTTTGAAGCTATTTACTTGAATGCAGAAGCCGAAACATAAATCAAATAGTCGATGATCCGAGTCTATATCACGACAAGAACACTCCACTTCACTTTATCGCCGAAACTCGAACCACACCAGATGTTTTCAAGATCTTCGGAGGTGAACAATTTCTTCTATGCACAAGTCTCTCACCATTATGCAATCAGACATTTTACCTACCCGAAAAACACGACATTGCATATATTCATACACTCATTCTTGTAAATGCTCCTTAAAACAGGTTCACCTTGGATGATTCTCACAAGAAATTTCATGGACTATTGTGTCAGAGGATCGGACAATCTTCCTAGGAAACTGCTAATGTACTTCAGCAACATGGCATACCCTATAGAATCCTACTTCCACACTGTCCTATGCAACTCAGCTGAGTTCCGAAGCACAATTTTGGACACTGACTTAAGGTACATTAGCAATGTACCTATAAACATGTCACACTATGACAACATTGTAGCTAGTGGGTCCATCTTTGCAAGACCGTTCCAAGATGAACAGAGCGATAATTATTTGCTGAAAGAGATCGACGCACGCGTTCTGAATCGTCTTCCCAACGGGGTGGTTCCCGGGAAATGGTGCTTCCAGGGAGTGAACGAGACTTTAGAGAGCTCGAGATCAGGACATGGTGGGGAAGAGTTGTGTTCAATTTGGGACAACATAGACAGTGTCAAGCCAGGGAGGAGAGGAACACAACTTGAAGCCAAATTGTCAAAACTTGTTGAAGAGAGGAGGTTGAGAGGTTGTACTCAGTGTCAATCATAAGATCATTGATTCATTTCCAACACATAATCCAATTTGTGTGTGTGTGTTTTTGTTGAATCTTACCTTATATTCATAAACCAAAAAAGGATTGGTGTACAATAAGTTCTTATAGAATATGTGTCAATATCATAGTAGAGTAAGATAGATGAGTAAAATAATATAATTTCAATCCTATCACTTTTCGATTAACACGTGTCTGTCAATGTTTTTAATTTGTTTTTGATAAGATCATAAATTTACTATTTTTATGATGTTTTTTGTCTTCTCTTACAACTTGAACTATCTTGAGTGATACCTTACTTGCTATCATTGCATAGAGATCAAATTGCTAACGCCCTTTAATGAAGTCTTTTTATTAGAGTCGATGAGATCAAGACCTACAAATCTCTCCACTCTATCCGAGTCTTTAACTTGTTTAACTTACTCTAATTTGTCGAAAATACTTTTTTCGAATTTTTAATTGAACAAGACCTTAAGTACTACAAGTTATATTCTGAAAGATTATGTTACATACAAAACCATTTCCTAAATTAAACGAGTCACGTTGATTTATTAGACGTGATTCTAATATATAAAATGTTATCATAATTTTGGAGAAATGAGAGACATGAAATGAATCACTCCCTTGCTTCCCAAGGTCCTACAACAATCATGGCTAAAACAAAAAAAATAAGCAAATGTAGTGTCCTTATCTCCTACCACAAAACCCCATTATTAGCTTCTATTACTATAAAATTTAGAATTCAATGCAAGCAGCAACTGGCTATGCTAGCTAGCCTAGCAATCTAGGGAATTTCTAAACCACTCATCAAGAATCTCTCTTTAATTCTTTTACCTCCATCCTTTATTTTGGGTTTTTTAATTTTGTACCCACAACCACATCTTTGACACCAACCTCCATTAATAAACCAATCTCTATACCACATGATATATATATAGAGAGATTTTTTTTAAAAAGTTTGGCACAAACATAACAACTCCTTTTGCTTAGATTCACAAATTGGATCATTTAATTGCCATTTCACCTAAAGTGTTTATTACATTGTGTCAACATAAATGTATATTTTACTCAAACAACTACCAAAGTGATAGTTGAGTAGTTGCTAATGATTTGTTCTCTATTTGGGTTGATATGTAGAAGCATTGATTTGTGTGACAACGTAAATATTTAGATGCTAAGTATTTTGAATTACAAATTCTAAATTCAAGCAAAGCTAACATAATCATAACCATACAATATGGGACCAAAGACTATTACAAAAAGGGAGTGTTGTTGGTCAATTTGACAGTTTGGTCTTTCGATCAAAATAACGACCTAACTTTCAAATGTCATATATTAATCTAATCGATGATTCCAACTAAGGTTATTTGATTGTTTAGTTTTTCTTTTAAAAAACACATAATAGAATCACATTTCACAGTCATTTTACTAAAAACGATAATTCAAACACGAACCATCAACTCTCAAACGACGCTGAAGTTCAATAATTTAAAATTAGCCATTTTCTTTACACAAAAACTAAGAGATGAAATTGCATAAAATAATTTCTCTCACTTTTCAAAGGTTAAAAGAAGAAAGGGAAAATTATACGTAACTATTCTGAAGTATGCACCTTTTTCACATACTTACTCTAAAGTATGGTTTGTTACTTTTGGATATCCTAAAGTATGTCACAAAACTTTCTGTCCATTTTTTCCGTCAAAGTTAACAGAATATTCCAAAAATTTCAACATGTGCCCAGCACATGACCAAATTTTTTTTGAAATATCAAAATTGCCCTACAATCAATTACCTCTTCTTCATCAAGAACATATTCATCATGTTCGCCGGAAAATTCAAAGTTTTGCCGGAAACACCAAAGTTTTCGACGAGTTTTTTTTTTGTACATTTTATTTTTTTTTTAAGTTTTATCAATCTTTACAAAAAAAAAAAATTAACCTCAACAAACTCCAAAAACTAACTTCATCATTCAAAAATTTGCATAATAAAAAATTACAAATTGTTAACTAAAATTACAAAA
>JAYMTA010000091.1:0-43091 GCA_036897625.1 Pelargonium cotyledonis
AGAAAGAGAAGAAGAAGAAGAAGATAGAGATTGGATTGGAGAGAGAAGACATAAGTTTGTTAGGGTTAGAGTTTACAGCAAGTCAAAATTTTAGAGAAGAAAAAAGAAGAGAGATGAAGAGAGTAGAGGAGAGAGAGATCGTGAATTTGGGAGAGAGAGAGAGAGAGAGAGAGAGAGAGAGAGAGAGAGAGAGAGAGAGAGAGAGAGAGAGAGAGATCTGTCAAATACAAAAGAATATATTCAAATTAGAAAGAGAAGAAGAAGAAGAAGAAGAAGAAGATAGAGATTGGATTGGAGAGAGAAGACATAAGTTTGTTAGGATTAGAGTTTACAGAATGTCAAAATTTTAGAGAAGAAAAAAGAAGAAAGATGAAGAGAGTAGAAGAGAGAGAGATCGTGAATTTGGGAATGAGAAGTAGAGTGACGAGAGAGAGAGAGAGAGAGAAGAGTGGAAGGTGCCTCGAGAGAAGGTTAGAAAATTAGAATTTGGGAGATCGTGAATTTGGGAGAGAGAGAGAGAGAGAGAGAAGAGTGGAAAGTGCCTCGAGAGAAGGTTAGAAAATTAAAATTTGGGAGAGATAGAATGATAATATATATATATTAAAATATGAGCGGACAGACGGATTTTTTAGCTGGTTGAGAAAATTAGCACCTTGCATCACACCAATAATGAGCGAACAGTCTAGATTTTGACCGACCGAATCCAATAATTGCATGGGCGATCCAGCCGGTTCCGATTTTATTTTGCTCAGCCCTACCTACACAACGCCAGCGAGCTCGAATACCAAACCATAAAAACAGATCTCCAACGGACAAAAAAAAATATGCATGGAAAGGCCGTACCGTCTCTGATCTGCGTCTTCGTCGTCATCGTCGCATCTTCAATCTACTTCGGCTCCGTCGATGTCAAACCGTACTTCTCCCCTCTGCGTCTTTCACCGCCGATTGCACCGTCCCCCTGTGCACCCGACCGGCCTCCGCCTCCTCCTCTCAAGGACCGGCTTCCGCCTCCTCTCAAGGTTTTCATGTACGATCTCCCCCGGAGATTCAACGTCGGCATGATCAACCGGCGCGACGCCGACCTGACGCCGGTCACCTCCCGGAGCTTCCCGCGGTGGCCGAAGAGGTCCGGGCTGATGAGGCAGCACAGCGCGGAGTATTGGATGATGGCTTCGCTTGTGTACGACGGTGACGGTGGTGAGGAGAGGGAGGCGGTTAGGGTTTCGGATCCTGAAATTGCGGATGCGTTTTTTGTGCCGTTCTTCTCTTCTATCAGTGTAAATACGCATGGGCGTAACTTGACGGATCCGGATACGGAGATTGATCACCAATTGCAGGTACCTTGTGGCTGAATTTACGCCAATTTAGTTAATAATTATGTTTTCCGCATATTGAATTGTGAATTCTGATTTTGGATGATTCTGGATCCTTTTGTTGAAGACAGTGAATTGTGTTGATTTTGTTTTGTTTGATTCAATTTTGGAATTTTCCTCAAGTTGAAGCAAGTGATAGGAAACCTCATAATTGTGCAATATGTTAGGTTTGAACAGTAGTTTCAGTTTGCTTGTGACTAAAGATAAGAATCATGATTTTCTTCACAAGGCAAGTAGAAGTAGACAGAGCATTTTCTGAAAAGGAGATGTGCATTCACTGATGGGTACTATTGTGGTACTTAATTAATCGCTAGTATATGATTGAGCTGAGTAGGTGTACTTAATGCAATTTCGGCACAGGCCTTCGATAATTCATTGAACATAAGTGAAAAGTTTCATGCTGCGTTTATTTTATTTTTTTCAAAGTAGAAGCACTCTGGTTTTGAAAATGTTACTTCCTCCATCCCAAATTGAGTGTCCACTTTCTCTATAAAAAATATAGTCCCAAAATGAGTGTTCACTTTCATTCTTTTGGTTAGTTAGTTTGCATGAATTACCAACAATAACGGTAAGATAGTGTAGTTAGAAGCCCTTAATTTTGTTACAACAAGACTACATGGGATATAAGGGTGAATGTGAAACTCTAACTAACTCATGGAATAGTGGACGCTTATTTTGGGATGGATGTAGTAGTATCTACTTAGGAATTAAAATGTGAGTTCTTGTTTCAGTTGCGATTCATTTCAACTTGACAACTAGTTTGTGCGCACTTGTGTGCATGCTTATTTGCATGGAAAGATGGACTGGATACCCATTGAGTCCTCGTGTATAACTTGTTATTCATTTCAACTTTACAGCTAGTGCGCGCGCACTTGTGTGTATGTTTATTTGCTTGGGAAGATGGACTAGATACTCGTTGAGTCCTCATGTATACCATCTTTTTCCTCATTTGATCGCCAACCAGTATCTGCTTTTGTATTTAAGTTGGTGGGTTGCTGATGTTAAATGATTCCCACTATTGTCATTCACATTTTTGTAACAATCCCATATCCACAGAACTTATTTAATGGTTGACCAAATAGAAGGTGTTGTACTCAATTGCCAAGCCTTTTCCCTTGGATATGTCCTATGAAATACTCTTCGTATGATTCACTCCCTTATGGTTGTATTATTATCTTCATTGTCACATGTACATGCTGATTAATTCTATCAAATGAAGTTGTCTGATCCATTTATTTTGTTTGAATTTCTGTATTTTCATTTCAGTTGAATGTGGGTTGCTTCTGATTTCAGATCGATTTACTGGAATTCTTGCGGCTATCTAAGTACTGGCAGAGATCTGCTGGCAGAGACCATGTAATTCCTATGACACATCCAAATGCTTTCAGATTTCTCCGGGAAGAAGTGAATGCATCCATTCTCATTGTTGCAGATTTTGGCCGCTACCCTAGAACAATTGCAAATCTGAGTAAAGATGTGGTAGCTCCATATGTTCACGTTGTGGAGTCCTTCACTAATGATGACCTTCCAGACCCATTTGAGTCTCGCCCTACGCTTCTCTATTTCCGGGGGAGGACTGTCAGGAAAGCTGTATGTTAGTCGGAAACTTTTGTTCAAACCTAGTGTCATCTCATTGGAACTATAACTGATTGGTCTTGCTCCTGTATGTTGCAGGAAGGAAAAATCCGTGCCAAATTGGCGAAGTTATTGTTTGGTTACAATGATGTTCACTTTGAGGGGAGTTTTGCCACGACAGAAGCCATAAAAGCGGTATGTACTATGTACTAGTTATATTGATTATCTACATTGTTATTCGCATAACTAGGTCCTTACTATTTCCGTAAACTAGAAGATCCTCAGTAACAATTGTCCTTTTCCTCTTTGGAGATTTCGAACAGTCCACAGATGTATCAATTTTTATTGAATCACTGTTTAAAATACCATGTCTACTATTATTTGCTCTCCTGATCTGAGATTACTGATTACCTAAGAATGATTGGTTGGTTGAGTCAAGAATATTAACAGAGACACGAAGAGAGACCCTTGATTTTGGATCAAGAGATTAAAATACTAGTAAATGGATAGAATTTTATGAGTAGGAAGTGTTGGGGGCATAGGCAGAGAGTTGCAAACAAAGCACTAGCAATCTAATAACTGCAAAATCGACAATAATCTTCTCTAAAAATCCACGAAACTAAATAGATTATTTATTTATTATCTGCTAAATTTTCATAATGACTCTGTGAGATTAAGGAACATACTGTCTTCTTGAGGACATTGAAACTATGAGCCAACTAATGTCCAAACTCCAAACCAAGCTGTAAGAGTTTGGTTCCTTTATTTAAGATCTCGAGATTGCTTAACAAATACAAGGTCAACTCAAGAATACCTATTCTAGGCAACAGTTTTTTTCCCGTACCAAGATTTAAGATACAGAGTTACAGACCATCTTTTTTAGGTTATTGGAAATATGAGATTGCTAACTCCTAAACATCACAGAATACCCCCGTGGTAGGGACAAAGTGATGCTAACTTCGCTCCAAGAGAGGTTTCCGAGTTCAGAAATTTTGTATTTTCCTGGTTAATTTAAGTGTGTAGTGAAAATATTTTCGACTATATAGTCTCTCATTTCTTTCCTCATTTGTACCAGTCTTCGCAAGGGATGCGTACATCAAAGTTCTGCCTGCATCCTGCCGGAGATACTCCTTCATCTTGTCGCCTGTTTGATGCTATTGTGAGCCATTGTGTTCCCGTCATTGTTAGCGATCACATTGAGCTTCCATTTGAGGATGAAATTGACTACACCGAGTTTTCCATTTTCTTCTCCTCAAAGGAAGCATTGGAACCCGGGTACATGGTTACTCAGCTCCGGCAAATTCAAAAGGACAGATGGATTGAAATGTGGATGCGGCTTAGAAACATCTCTCATCACTTTGAATTCCAGAATCCACCAAAGAAAGGCGATGGTGTCAATATGTTATGGAGACAAGTAAAGCGCAAGATTCCCGCAACCAAACTTGCTGTAAACAGAAACCGAAGGTTGAAAATTCCAGATTGGTGGAGGTGATGATTTCAGGCGCTTCTCCGTGCAACTGTACATTCATAATCATCTTGTCGTTCATGCTGACAATCTCGGAGGGGGGAAATCAGAGATAGTTAACAGAATTATCTACGGGTCATACATATATACGTTGTGTTTGGGTTATTTTTATGGTAACGGGGATTGGGGAATCACCTCTTCATTGTTTTTTCATTCCATTATCATTCCCTCGCATCACCCCATTTTCATTCCCTCCAGATACTTTAAAAACAAGACATCTTGCATCTTTATCTTATACGGGAGCACATAGGTGCGTATACTAGAACCCTCGTTCTTATACCTCTTTTTTCTTGAATAGTTTTTGTTACCGAATCCTCTATTATCTCCCCAAACATACATTTAGCGTCGTATTGAAATAGATGACAATATTATAGAAAATAGTTGTTATTTTATACCAAAAACTTTCAAGCTGTAGACTTCTTGAATTTATTGCATTGTCATCTCTACAATCATGTTTTTATGGTTCAAAGTTCGTAATGCTGTAAACTTTGTTTCTCTATAAAATTGAAATGCTTCTAAGCGTAGACTATGGTGTTTCTTTTAGCATATTCATTTGTTGATACAAAGCCATTTTGGCCAAGGAGACCACAAACTTCAAATTTAAATTTTCTACAATGGTAGCGTTGCAGTGCCTTTCAGATGCTCATAAAATTCAATCTTTTCAAGTTCACTGTGCTTAAAGTTCCCAAGTTTTCGAAATGGAACAATTGAGCTGAATGCATACAAATATGCATCACATTTGGTTTGGCCGAATATACTCTTGCACAAGTATATAACATTTAGGAGTTACAATTACGATCAAATTTGTACGGTTTTGTCCAATTCAATTTGATCTGTATATTTGTATATGCAAATTAGTCGGATTAATTTTAAGTCAAACTGAATTTAGGACGTCGGTAGAGATCTAACTTGCTAGGTCTATTGGCATTTGCACATTGCACTACTCGTTATTACATCATGTGGGAGTCTAGGATCTGGTCATGAAGCCTGAAGTCAATAACAGCTAGGTAAAGTGTTGATTCATCTGTTATGTTACTTTTGTCCCACATCGCTCAGACGAGAGGACGACAGAGAGGGCTGAGGCTATAAAAATAGAAACAAAGGTCTTTACAATTCATGCCTTTCTCGGCCTTTTGGCTAAGATCAAGTGTAGTATCTGTTCTTATCAGTTTGATATCTGATACGTGGGTTATTGGTCCACACGATATTAAATTAATTTTTAAAGGGGGAGGGCCCTCTACACTAGCTTGCTACTGGGGCTCTCACGTGTTGCACATGTGTTGCACTATTGCACGTGCCTAGCACACCCCACCAAACCCAGTCCAATCTTATATCTTAAAGCCCAATTGAATTTTTTCCATATTTGAATTGGAGACCAAGTATGATTCTTGTAGCTTTTTGGACAAAATTTAGCTCTTTGAAGTTTTTCAATTTTACATTTGTCAAATATGTCTAATTATTATTTTTATTTTTTCTTGATTTTTTTTTTTATGTAAATGAACTCATTGTAACGGCATATTATGTTTGAGTCTCGGTTGGTAAAAAAACAATAGTAAACTTTCCTCTTGGTTAAAATATCAAGTTTCTATAACATTTTGCTTCTTGTTGCTAGTCAACAATTCGGGTTTCTGATATGTTGTTTCTTCTCCTGCTCAAAATTTGTTAAGTCCTCCAATCTATGCCTTAATATCAACCTTAACCCTTCCTGCTCAAAATTTGTTAAGTTCTCCAATCTATGCCTTAATATCAACCTTAACCCGAAGCGCGGCCTCATATTATCGAAATGTGGCCCAAGAAGACGTGTATCGTGTTTAAAATGAGCGGGCACAAGTAGGTTTGCTATGTTTTCAAGTGCCTGTAGGTTATAGTCTAAATTAGTAAATCTAGCTTGTATGTATTTTTGTTTTAACAAACTCGATCAAAGAGTTATATTCAACTTTTTAAAAATATATCTTGAAGATAATTCATACATAAAATTGAGTAGAATAAAAAAACCTATTTTAAAACAATTTTTGAAAAAAAAAAATCAGACAATTACTTTGAGTCTAATCTTCGGACAAAGTAAATTGAGTTCATGAACTGATGGCTTAGAGAATTAGATACTTCATAGTTCATACCCATAAGAAAAGGTAGAGTCTACAAAAGTGGTGACACATTGCATAGAATTAGATACCCTCAAGCCCAAAAAACCTTGAAAAGCTCCAAAGCCATTGATTTATCCAACCCAAAATGACTTGGATTTGAACCCGCACTTCTGTAGGTTCACATACCACAAGATAGACTCAACCATATTTTAAGTGATGCCGAATAGACTCATGCATTTACACGTAAAACTCAAACCCGATTATATTTGAGCTTATGTTGGTCGTATTCGATTTTCTCGAGTTCAGTTCTAATAAAATGGACCCGGCCTCCCGTCGGTATTGTTGTTCCGTGGACTTGTGCATTTTGAACGTAAAACATAGTGTTGAATCTTACTCATGAATAAAAATTTACATAAACCCACTCTCATGTTGAGTTTCGAACAAGTTCATATTTTCAATTGAAAATTCGCACCGCCACATCTAACTTCAAAGTACAATCAACGTTATGAATTCAAGTTCGCGGTAGTCATACCCAACTTAAAAATTCATGAGTCGGATGAACTCACGTGAAGAAAGACATTTTGCACGCAAAACTTAATTCTGACTTGTGAACTGTATTGTCCTGAACAGACTTGGGTTCAAGTTTACTATTATTGTTATCGTGAAGCATAAACTTGGGTCGATCTTGTATTTTTGGATAAAAGAAAGAGATAAAAAGAAGTTGGAAGCGGGTCATTACATGTAGTTACATGCATGTATATTACATGTAGGCTCAGGTGACGCTAACTCAGTCACAAAATCCTTACTTAATTTTCTATCCAAAATCTGTCTGAGTTTCACCTCATCATTTTTCAATGCAGATGATGTGTAGTTGTAAGTAGTTCAATATACATACATATACTCAATTCCGTCCTAAAATGAGTGTTTTGTTTCTTTTGTATTTTTGTCCCAAAATGAGTGTCTTGTTTTCTTTTCTAGTAAGTTAGTTATGCATGGATTGTCAATAATATTCTTATAAAAAGTTAGTTAATATTTCTCAACACATGATCATGAGAATATAATAGTAGTAAACAAACATAACAAACAAACTAACTTTTCATTATTTTTTCTCAAAATAAAAAGGAGTGTACTCATTTTGACACGGAAAGAGTATATAAGTACATAAACTAATCATTTCCGAAAAAAGATTGTAGGGTGACCAAACAGAAGAGATGGGGGCGTAGGTGACATCCATGATTCTTGTTGGGATGTTGTCCGAAGAAAGAAGCTCTAATTTGCAATCTTATATTGCCACGTGTCAGTTTCATGTTATCTAAAATTCAGAAAATCCAGAAAACCCCACAGAAAAAAGAGACAAAAGATTATTGAGGTTGGCTACTTCCAAAGTCTGTGACCTTTGTCACCTAGTACTGCACTCACCACTCTTATTTATTTATTTCTACTATTCAAATATTTTATTTTTAAAATAATATATTTTTCTTCAAATTAATAATAACAAAAATGTTGGGTTGGAGCTGGTGGATGAGCTGCCATGTGGGATCCAGAGATAGTTTTGGACTTGTTTGTCACTATTTTCAATGTACATGTCATTTGATATCTACTCCCAAACAACATCTCATGTATTTATCTAAAACTTTGATTACTTGATTTCCAATGTGTGAATACTTTTAAATTTAAGTATAGTTTTATTTTATTTTAAAAATTTGGGTTACATAAACTATACATAATCAATTTTTGAGTTACTTAGACACATTTATACATTTTACACTTGAAATTTAAACCGAGCAATTTTTTCAAGTTTAAATCTGAGTTAGACATTTTCAAGTGAGCCTTAAAATCTTTACTTAACTACAAACTTATAACTCGGTATTTTGTTTGACATTTCTATTTGTATCAATTAAATTGGTGGTTTAAAATGTTAGTGAATGTGCGGTGGACCATCAACATTTGTCATGTTTAAAAAATATATAAATATTTCATTTTTTCCCTTCAAAATAATAAGTATAATGTAGGGAGGTATAAGAGTAGTTAAACCACTTATTTTCTCGTAATTCATACTCATCAACATTCGAATATATTGTATCTCTTAAAGAAATATGTTGTTTAAACTTTTGAGTTACGTCGACTAACATAACATCTCTTGAGATAAAAAAAAATAACACTAATAATACACATACAAGATGTACATTATTAGAAATACATATTGAGGTTTAGCAAAACATAATCGTGGCATTGATAACAATTTGAGTATATCAGATGTTATGTTAGTCGACAAATTAACACTAGTAACAAAAATAAAATACAAGTTAACAAAGTCAAATAATAACATCAAGTTGATACAATTAATAAGAAGTCTCTTTAAGGCACAATATAGTTAAGAATTTGAATTATCATGATAGTAATTTATTTTGGTGGAACTTTTATTGAATACTATCTTTTATGGCTCTAATGTCACTTTATAGAGTAATGTCCACCGTTTATAAATATGCCTATTCACTAGTCTATTAAATAGACCAATTATAACTCATGCATGGTAGAAAAATATTATGAATTGAAAAATGCAACTAGCTTATTTATTAAAAATGTAAATAGATCAGCGTTACAATATATATTTTTTTTGATAATTAAACATAATATTAAACATTAAACAGAGTAGACATACATCAAGTTATTAAATAACCATTGTTTGCTAAGACCGTTTAGCTTATTTATTAAAAATGTAAATAGATCATCGTTACAATATTTTTTTTTTGATAATTAAACATAATATTAAACATTAAACAGAATAGACATACATCAAGTTATTAAATAACCATTGTTTGTTAAGACCGTTTAGTTACAATATTGATCAAAGTACAAAATTATATATTGAAGTAATCAATTTAGTACGAAAAATGATTGTCCACCGTGTATTTTCATGCATTCATGTTTTTCACGTACAATTATTATAACTTAATTTGCACAAATCTGGACAGATCGCTCCGCTCTCACCAATTCACTTGGGTGGGTACAAGTGATTTTAATGAGGTGGCAATGCCTCGTTGGCTTGACTTAGTCTAAGTCAAGAAAATAATAGGTTTAAAAAAGAAGGTAGAATTGGAGTTGCAAATAATTATTAGTCAATTTCATCATTTTTCTAATGCAAATATAAGTAAACCTGGACTTCCAAATAATTACGGGTCACTTCCATCCATCTATTGGTGCAAAATAATTGCAAAACTGAAAATTAAACAATATTGAACTCCTATTTTTTTTATGGTTGACTTTACACACAATTATTAATTAAAAATATAAATCTTAGGTGTTACAAATATTTATACTATCCATTTTAACCGAGAGATTTTTGCAGCGGGCCGGCGGACACCTCGGGATCAATACCTTTAATCCTGTAGGATCAGGGCAATAGCGACTCGAATTTAAAACCTTATGTTAAATTATAACAACTCATTATCAGTTGACCCACACGCTCATTGATTATGCTATTTATTTTTATTTTATTTTAAATATGCTTAAATTTACCACTATTCTTCTCCATGAGATGGCAAATGATGATCTTAATTAGTTTGTGATTACCAAAATATTCTACCAATTAACCAAAATGGTATCCCTTTATTTGTTTTGAGAGAGAGGTTTATAAATTTTAATAACAATAACAATATAATGCTTGAAACTGACAACTCAAACACAATTTTGTCCAATATGCCAACTAAACAATAAATCAATCCCAACAAAACAGTCAAAAGATTCCAAATTTTATAATTATAAATTTCTTCCTGTATATAATGTATTTTGAACACTAAACCATTTCTAATGCAACAGTCAAAGACCCTAAATTATAAACAAATCTCTTTCAAAATATTTTGCGTCATTGTAAAATCATTTTGAATGGAGAAAAATATGATTATGGTAAACAAATTATATAATTAATGGAATAGTTGGACTAATTTTTTTTTTTTTTGATAATTAAACATAATATATATTAAGCAGAGAATTCAGACATAATCATTGTTTGCTAAGGCCTTTAGAGCCTATTCTAGCTAACTAATGAGCAGGATCAACCATACATCTATTAACATGCAAAAGGTCACCATTAAGGTGATAATCAAAGAGGACGTGATGAATGTCCACTAGGGCTGCCCTGCTGTCTGCTCTGTTGGTACCATAAGACTGTCTACACATCTGGCTGTCCCTGAAAAGAGTCAAAGAATCCGTAAGAACACAGACATTTTTAATATGATACTGATGAATAAAATAACAAGCTGACAAGACTGCTTCAACTTCCGCCTTATAGGCACTGGTAGCATTAGAAGGACTGCTAAGACGTGCTATGACTCTTCCTTGATTATCTTGAAATTCTCAGCCAATCCCAGCTGAAACTTGAGAATAAGCTTCGTCACAAAGACAGATAATAGGGATTCGCTTGCGAATGTCTGCAAGAGTGAAGTTATCATGATGAGTGATGTTATGGTCACTTTGGACAAAATTTCATTTCTCCCTAGATAAGGAGTGGACCAAGAGAGGAGTTTCATTAAAGACTTTATTGACTGAGAAGTGATCTCCTCTGAAAACAACAGAATCTCTTTCCTTCCAGACTTTCCAAGCTATAGCAGTACACCAAAACAGGACATTGTGGCGACTAACATCCTTGGATTTACCTTGTTGGAAGATCCAATCAATCCAGGGAATGAAGGAAGAAATGCCAACAGTACGAATCGAAATAGGAGAAGCAAACCAGATTCTAGCACTATCCGGGCATTGAAAAATTATGTGGTCCACAGTCTCAGGTTCGGAACCACACCTTGGACAGATTGATGTGGGAGATAAATTCCTTCTACTTAGAGAAACTTTAGTGCTCAAAGCGTCATTCAAGACTTTCCACCAGAAGACTTTGAACTTTCCTGGAAGTTTCGAACTCCAGAGGTTTTTCCAGTTGAAGAAGATACCTTGGGGAAGGGAGGAGATAGAATTTCGAGCTTCTTCACTGATGTCATATGCTTTCTTAACCGAGAAAGGAGTCATCAAACCAAGACGGTCATCCTATTTGAGCTTATCCAAATCCTTACCCCACTTTGGGATTCTAATACTAAGGATTTGGTTAGCAATAGAAATTGGGAAAATAGAGTAGATAAGATCGTGATTCCAGGATCGGGGTTGGAACAACATAAGTTTCTCAACTTTATCATTTTCATTGAGGATACTGGAATCCTGCCAGGGAATAAGGTCATTACCAACCCATCTGTCTTTGAAGATCCTGACCGTCCTCCCGTTACCAATATTCCAAGTAATATTATCCATCAGAAAGGCTCAACCTTTGCATAAACTTCTCCAAATCCAAGAATAAGGTTGTTTGATCTTGGTATTCCACAAAGAATTGTCCACACTATATTTTCCCACTAACACCTTATAGAGCATGCTTTCTGGGTTAGTAATGATTCTCCTAAATTGGCTGGCAAGGAGAGCTATATTAAAGCTTTGGGTATGTCTTAATCCCAAGCCTCCTCTGCCTTTGGGCCAAGCAAGAATGTTTCGCTTGATCCAATGAATGCCCTTTTCTCCCCCAGCTTTAGACCACCAAAACTTAGCTATAAAGCCATCAAGCCAATCAGAGAAGTATTTGGGCATATCAAAGAGGTTCATAATGAAGACATGAATGGAGTTGAGAGTAGATTGGATAAGAATGAGTTTTCCCGCATGAGAGAGAAGGTTTAATTTCCAACCTTGAAGCTTTTGTTCAATTATCTTCTTAAGGTAAAAAAACATTCCTTTATTTGAGATAGCTCCAAGCTCCGAAATTCCAAGATATCTGCCCGGGTTAGGGACGATCTTATAGGAAAGAAACCCTTGAAAGATCCGAATAAATCTCCGGAGAGTGTTTGGGCTAAAGAACCATTATGACTTTTTCTTACTAACCAACTAACTAGAGGCATTCTCAAAGGTAGAGATGATCGTCCGAATCGTAGCACAAACTTCGAGGGAGGGTTGGAAGAAGAGAAAAGAGTCATCTGTAAAAGGAGATGACTGATTTCCATAACCCCGTGGAAATCGAGATGCCTTTGATTTTCTTTTGGGATTGAGCTTCTTCAAGAAGAACGGAGAATCCTTCAGCTGCCAACAGGAAGAGGTAAGGAGAGAGGGGGTCACCTTGCCTTAAACCTTGATTCAGATGAAATCAATTAGATTCCTTTCCATTGCAGAGAATAGGGTAAGAAACCGTTGATATGCATTGATAAATGATGTTTAACCATTTGGGAGGAAATCCTTGAGCTTTCATAATGGTCAAAAGGTAGTCCCATCAAACTTTATCATAAGCTTTGCTGATATCCATTTTTAGGCATTCTCTAAAGGATTTCCCTTTCTTTGATCTCTTAATTATGTGCAGAAGTTCATTTACCAGGATTATATTATCCTGAATTTTCCTGTCCGGGATAAAACTATTCTGCATGGGAGAGATAAGAGAGCCAATAATTCTTTTAATTCTGTTGGCTAGAACTTTAGAGGCACTTTTATAACTGAAGGTGCATAAACTGATAGGACGGAAGTCAGCCGGAGATTGAGGGTTTTCCACTTTCGGGATAAGAGCAATATGGGTCTTGTTGATATTTCTAAGGATAAAGCTAGAGTTGAGAAAGGTCAGAATGGCGTCTGAGACCTTATCACCAATGATATTCCAGAATTTGTGATAAAAAAACCCCGAAAATGCCATCGGAACCTGGAGATTAAAGGCTTCCCATTTCAAATACAGTTTTTTTGACTTCATCCCGAGAAAATGGTTCTTCTAGAATCCTAAGACTGTTAGAGTCCACTTTTCTATGAATTTTGAGGAGATTAAGAAGATAGCTTCTCATCTGTCAAAATTGTCCAGAGAGGGGGTGAAGCTAGAAGAGAAATGAAATTCCAGAAGATCTTGCACTCCTTTTTCTGAGGAGACCCAGGTACCGTCTTCCTTCATAAGCATGGAAATTTTATTTCTGGCTTTCCTTTTGCTCGCAGAGATGTAGAAGAATCTAGTGTTTCTATCTCCTTCCAAATTAAACTTGACTTTTGCTCTTTGCTTCCATATGTTGTACTCCATATCAAGGACTTGATCATACTCCAATTTGAGGGATCGAAGAGAATCCACATCTTTCTCGAGGGGATTGATTGAAGAAGATATTTTAGCTTGGAGACAGAAGGGCAAGTGATCAAAGCAAAATGAAATCAATGCTCTGGAAAATTGTATGGTCGTGCGTCATATTTGGATGACCGTTTGAATACATAGTGAGCAAAAGACTTTCAGGCGAGCACACCAAATGATGAAGCGGGGAAAAACATTTGAACAAGCAATGCGCGACCATTTGCTTGGCCACAATCATGCATATGTCATAAATAGATCTCCTTAGATCACTTGCACGACTGTGTGTAAGCTGCGAATAGTCTTGACCAACTTTGATTTTGTTTGTTATTTTATTTGTTTTAGACTCAGGGAATAAAAGTGTCGTTCCTTATGTAATCTAGCGCATGAGAGGATATAAAAGAACTTATTACAAAATGAATATTATTTTTATGTTTCAAAATGAATGTCATGTTTGTCCAACATTTTTGCATTAAAATGTGTGTTATTTTTTCTTTCAGAAAATCAATTATGAGTAAATCAACGATAATCTTCATATAATAAAGTAGTTAGTACTATTATTTAAGTTTGGACCAACACATGTTTATGAGTTTATAAAAAGAAATGGTAGGCTGATAATGCCTTTGGTTTGATTGTTTCAGATATATATAATATATACCTGTCTAGGTTAATAATGTTGACTTTTCGTTTATATTCCGATTTGCGAACCGAGTTGCCCATGAATTAGATAAGTCCTCGAAAGATTTGGTAATCAGATTACTTAGATTTGGAAATCGGCTCATCCTCATATTTTATCTATGTTAGCTTTGGATCTTAATTAATAATACATGGTTGGTTTCTTTCAAAACAAATAATTAAAATTTAAAACAAATGAAAAATTGAGACACTCATTGTGACATGAATATTTTGGGTATCCACAAATTCAAGGGCTTGTATGAAAATATTTTTCATGAGGGCAATAAAGTAATTTCACTTCATAGACAGAATCACACGGGTGAGCTTCTAGCTAACGCACAAAACAAAGATTGGGACCAACACGAATAGCATCACAGGCACATCAGAGAGAGTTCTCGTTCCGTTATATATATAAAAGCAATTAGCTAATGAGCCAATAAGCCAAAAACATTTAATTTCATATCCGAGCGTAGCGCAGAGACGGTGAACACATACACACAGAAAATCGCAGATTTGGGGTCCAGACCGCCAAGAATCGAAGATCGATCTGTCCTCGATCGCACAATTCATCGCCAATGAGCGTCGTCCAGACTCAGCCCAGCTTCCAAGCTATCCGCACCCTCTCGCCTTTCTCCATCTCTCGCTGCTCTCACAACTCATCCTCAGGTACGCACCATTTCTCTCTCTCGCTGCTCTCTGGATTCTCCAGAGTTACTGGTTGATTTGATTCATTGCTTCGGCCGTTTCTGGCGAATTGAATTGGTTTGCTTCGTTTCTGTTCCTTCGTTTTGCTGATTCTGTGATCAATTGGAGTCGCTTTTGGTTTTGGATCGATAAACCTCTTCTTTTGTTTTGGCTCTGCTCGATTTGTGCTGATCTGTGTGATTCGAAGATGCTCTGCATCCTCATTGTTCTGTAGATTACACGGTAGCTAATGCAAATTAGTAATCGTTTTATTTCGTTTTCAGTTTTTTTTTTTTAACGAGTTTCTGATTGAAATGATTCTGTTCGTTTCTGTACTTTACTTGTTTGGCTAATTCTCTGACAATTGGTTTTGGATCGATAGATTAAATGATGCTCTGCTTCCTCATTGTTCTATAGATTACACAGTTTCTGATTGAATTGGTTCGATTCATTTTCTGTTCGTTCCTCGTTTCGCTAGTTCTGTGATCAATTGGAGTCGCTTTTGGTTTTGGATCGATAAATCATTTTTGTTTTTGGTCCTGATCGGTGGTCAGATTCAAATTTCAATGAAGCTCTGCCTCTTCATTGTTCTATAGATTTAACCGTAGCGAATTAGCAATCAGATATGTGTTTACTCAGTCTCTGGAGTGTTCGTGTTAATGGAAGAGAGTGAGAGTCATGAAAATGGTGATATGGTTTTGTGTGTGTGAGAGAGAGAGAGAGAAATGGCGTGTGGTTCATGATTCTGTCGTGGCCCAGATTTGGCGCAATTTTAGGGGTTTCTGCGCCATGGGAACTAAAATGATGAAAGTGCAATGAACGGTTTGTTTGAATCGGGTCCGGTGGGCCCCACACCCGAATATGATTTTGGACCCATTTTGTTACCCTGGGAATGTCAACCGGATGGGTATAGTTTGGTTTTGTACGCCCGATACCCGCCCCGTTTATCAGAGTGAGGCCTTTCACCTTCCCGTTACCCTACGTGTTCGGGGGCATATATTATTTTCGTGATCATCCTGTTTTGTAACCCGTTCCGATCAGAGTGGAAGATTGGGTATGAGTTCGGGTCAAATTGCTATATACAGTCCAATATGTCCCATGGGCTATACTAGTACTTCAGTTTGTGAAGTATATTAAACAATTAGCATTTTATTGTTTGTTTAAACTATTTTATTTCGACACTTTGATAAATATAAGTTCTGGAGAGTAGGCTGACTTTAAATTTGACTTTTGTGTGTGTATTGTGACACATGAAACGATAATTTAAATTCAGATTTAACTGAGTGATTCAACTAAGATTGGATCATTCAATTTATTTAGTTAATAAATAACTCAACAATCAACTACTCACCTAATTAAATCGGCTTGAAAAAATGGATTTAGAGAACATTTAGCCAGTTGAAAGAGAAAATCCTCCTGAATTTAGGCCAGGGACAACCATATTCATAAAATACTTTGAGGAAAGGAACATGCACATGCATTTTCTCGTGTGTGTTCATTGAACCTATCTAGAACCTCTAGTTATTGGGGAGGGTCACAAGAGAGCTAGGACAGGGTCAACTTGAGATTGATTTTGGTTAGAGCGATGATATAATTCAATTTAAATACGACGTGATTGGTAACGAGTTGAGTTAAATTAGATGATCATGACGTATTTATAAACAGATTGACATGATCTAATTATAACTCAGTTAAATATTTGAGTTTAAAATTGTTCAAGTGGTTTGGTGCTTTATGTAGGTATTTGATCTCTGTTTTCTTATGTTCAATTACGAATCAATTGATAACTTTATTTAGTTCAGTATCAAATTGTAGTCAAATTACTATTTTAGAACCTCAAAATCAATTTGTACGTAACCAAATGCATTCTTTTAGATATTTATATTACACAAACGCACGCCGAATTATTTAACCGATCACAAATTTTTGCACTTCAAAATTTTAAATATTTAATATAAATTGTTATTTGTTATAGGGTAGTAATATTCAAATGAGATACGGGAGTCCTATTACCCGTGACTGCAATCAAAGTTTTGACTGAATATAAAATTTGAAACATAAAATACTCAAAATTAATTAATTGATTAACTTGAAAATAAAGTTATTCCAAAACATAGATTGATGATGCTGATTACAGGCGCGTGATATTGATCTCGACCGTAGTGAATTCACATGGACATAATGTGGTCGTTTTGTGGTCCCACCGTCGCACCCCAGCGCGTGCTGAATATCCACTTCCACACGAGACTATTTATCAGCACACGACTGTCCACTTACGTAAACGCCACGAAAGAATAATATTATTATATAATAAATATATAAATAAAATGACAGTTGCGACTACAGTTATCTCCATGATCCGCGCACCACCCGAATTTTTCTCGGAATTGAAGAGTGTCACCTGTTTTTCTCCTAGTAACTGACCACCTTGTTTGATTTCTATCTTGTGCGCTATTTTGTACACTTCTTGACTCTAGAGCTGGCAAAAGGGTATCCGACCCGCTGGGTACGGGAAATCCGAAAGGTTTAGGATCATCGGGCTCGAGTTGGGTAAAATATAAAATTTTTGGTTTGGGTTAGGGTATACCTGCAAAGCAATGCATTTTTATGTTCCAAACCCGACCCGAGTTTGTATGTGAGTTCTGATATCTTACTAGACAACTAAGTCGAGACCTCAATTATAGTTATAGAACTTATGCTGGAAGTAAAATAAAATTCATAGCTGAAACAATGAATTCATTTGATGATTTGCAGAGGATGCAACTAGCGGGACGCCTACATGGATAGGAAAAGGCCTGACTTGTGTTTGCTTCAAGCGAAAGGGGACCTACGAGCGGATTTGCATTCGGTTGACGCCTTTACAGGCAAGTATATTTGTAGCTCATTTGTGTGCATAGTGAATGCATCACTATGTTCGTGTTCACATCAATTTAAATTTTCAAAACGTGCAGAGAGAAAGACTCAAAAGGTTGAAGAACCGAATGAAGACATACTTCGAAGCTTCTAGGCCAGACCACCAGGTATATTGTGTGTTCTCATCTTGATTCTTGAGTTTGAGGTTTACAAGAGTGAATGCAGAAAATAAGCTGTGGAACACTTAAATGTAAACTTGACCATAGAGGACATTAACCCAATTTAGGGCATATGTGGTACCCAGCGCACAAGGCTTCCACACAATTGCGGAGTCCAGGGAGCTGAACACGTGGACCTTAAAAATCACAAGACAACAACCTTGCACAAAGACTCACCTTTTGGATCTATCCAGTGTGACAGAATTTCCCGTCACAAGTTATGAACCAAACTACAGTTGTGCACAAACAAATATATTGAACTCAAGCTACCATAACCATATCATGAATTTGGGTTCCAAGGTTTCTAGTCATTTAGGTAAATTTATTTTGCTGTTATAGGTTACTCAATGAGATTTTTATGGCGACAGGAAGCTTTAAAAGCATTATGGTCGGCTACATACCCAGGTCAAGAGCTTCGTGGTTTGGTATCCGATCAATGGAAAGAAATGGGATGGCAGGGGAGGGATCCATCTACTGATTTTAGGTTATTACACACCTATTTGCCGTTATTTTTGTTGTGTCTTCTATCATGTTGTAGTGTGTTTCTTTTTTCCAAATCTGTCGTTCTTGACAACTTTTCTTGCTGAACAGAGGAGCTGGATTCATTTCTTTGGAGAACCTATTGTTCTTTGCCAAGACATTTTCAGTAAGATCCTAACCCTATTTACTCGAATCGCAACATGTTTTATAGTGACAAGACTATAAGCTTTCACGACTGCGGGTTTAGCCTCAAAGGATCAAATACTGAACATATTCTACTCATTTTTTCAGATATCTTTTCAGCGTCTATTGCTAAAGCAAGGAGGGGAGCGGGCTGCATGGGAATATCCATTTGCAGTTGCTGGCGTAAATATCACATTCATGATCATGCAAATGCTTGATCTTGATGCTTGTAAGTGCTAAAAAAGAGTACCCTTAAGAAAAAATAGCACCAATATAGATTTCAAAGCTTGAAATGAGCTTCAACATGAGATTGCTAACAGTGACAACCTTTTCTCATGTGCAGCAAAACCTAGGACATTTGTTAGATCAGTTTTCATTCAAATGTTATCAGGTAAGGCCTTCTACAGCTAACCCGAGTACAATCCCTACTCATCTTGCTTCTTTCTCATGCCACATCTCTGTCATTACTCGAATATCAGAATACATGTCTATGCAATTTTAATTATTTCATTTCGGTTTCGAAAGTTCAAAATTCACCGGCACAAATTTACACAATTGGTTTGTTTGGGTGTGGGTTCAGAGAACGAGTGGGCTTTTGACTTGCTTTACTGTGTGGCATTTGTGGTTATGGACAAGCTG
Source organism: Pelargonium cotyledonis (assembly GCA_036897625.1). NCBI lineage: Eukaryota > Viridiplantae > Streptophyta > Magnoliopsida > Geraniales > Geraniaceae > Pelargonium > Pelargonium cotyledonis. The sequence continues at coordinate 19,401 of JAYMTA010000091.1, forward strand.
TGGCTGGAAAGAAAAGCCACATACATGGAATTTAATGTAAGAACCCAAACTTTCTGAAACTTTTAATTGTACACGTCCTTTGTTGTATATAATTCAAGTAGAGTTATGGCACAAAGCATATTTTCAGTTCACTTAATGATATGTGCCTAATGTTTTAGAAATTATACCAGTCTGTTCACACTTCTATCAATTTGACAATCTTGTGTAGCCGTTATGATACAATGCCATACCATCTTGAAAATTGATCAATCAACAACGGCTCTGAGCCCTTTTCACTAGTTTTTGCTGATACAATTATAAGCTTTATGTTGGATCACATTAGACCTGGCAAAACTAGCTAGTACGGTCCAGTCCTTTTTTCTTGTTACATACATCTGATGTGCGGATACTCTCATCTTTTAAATATATTTGTGTCTGACACATGTACACTAGGACACTCTCATATTCCCCAAGTTTTTACTATTTTTCAATGTGTTTTATAGGATGTTTTGAGAAGCACAAGAGCTCAACTAGAGAGGGAACTTTTAATGGATGATGTTCTAAGAATTGAGGACATGCCATCTTACAACCTCCTCTGCTAATGATAGCTAACATGAGCTGAGTTTCCAGACTCGCCTATATTATCCGGATAAACCTAAAATATTACAATCTCCAGCTCTCTCTCTTTTTTCATATAGTTTTTTTTTTTTAAATTAGTTTATTGGTGGGTTTCAATTGCTCCAACCTCGCCATTCTAATTTTAAGATGTGTATATGATATTGGGGGATAAGAAACATCTGCAAATCCAATAAGTACGTTTGTATCTTACATTTGGAGTTACATTGCGGAAGTTTGTCAGTTTTAAGGTTGCATACAATAGCAGATGATTTATCTTAGATTTTTTACTCTTGCAAAAATAAATCAAGCTAATTTTTAATGAGAGGAAAGGGATTTTATATTTTAGTATACTCCAAGATATCACATTGTTCAAGATATCAACCTAATAGGATTTTATATAAATTATTGCAAACAATCCAACAATTTATACTTCATTCATCTCAGAATGAATACTCATTTTATACTTTTGTACTTTCTAATATTGAGTTAATTAGAGTAATATATATTTTTTTTTATCAGCAGAGTAATATGTTTTTACCTGCTTGTGCTCTTGTTGGAATTAACCTAAGAAATGTTGGAAACTCGAGATTATAATATATCTTGTGAACATTGTTGATAATGTAATAGTGTATGGATAATACAAAGAAAAGAAATATTTTATACTACTTGTGATTTTTATAAAATGTCTCAAAACTTAAATTATTGCTAGTTTAGTACTCGATTTAAGCTAACTGACCAAGTCTATTAATTAATCATCAACTCCAAATCAAACACTAGAATCTAAACACAACTATTATTTATTTATTGAAAAAGTCAGGTAAGAACGCGACACCTCATTAAAAAGTATGAATCCAGCGAATCGCTCCGCTTCCACAAATTCATTGGGGTGGGTATGGATCATATTAGAAAAGGTGTCTTCTCCTCCTAAACTTGACTTAACCTAAGCCAAAAAAATTATAACTCATTTTCATTATTCTTTTATATATATATATTAGCTGGATGTTGTCGAAGTGGTGTGTGCATAGAGATATGTATATCTAAAGAAACTGTTGTCTTGAGCCTTCAGCATCTACCACTACCTAATTATTCTCTTTTATACACACAACTTTTATTTTCTTTCTATTTCCAATATCATAACACAGTTTTAGCAAATATTATTCACAAAAATGTGGTCAAGACATGATTAAAAACGATTGATTGATTGACTGATTATCTGCACTCATGAAAGTAGTTTTCAAGTGTGTTTTAACCCAAACTCTTGGATGTGATCATAATGCATTTTTGCTCCAAAATTGGACCTCAATTGAGGACATGACCCAAATTGTAGCACTAAAGTCAAACGTTAACTTTAAGAAACTGCTACATCTTAAATTTGAGGTAAAAATGCATCTATTACAGGGACAAATGCGTCCAAAAACGTTGGACCATTTCCTTGATTCTCTGTTTGGTGCCATATGGACAGTTCAGATCTCTAGTAACCAGTAAAAAAAGCAAACCCTCATGTGAGAATCGAACCCGTGGGCACCCGAAATCAGATACGAACTTAAGCGGGTTCAGATTTCACAAAAAAAATAATAATTACAGAGTCGGGTGTGTATTAGGCCTTTCCAACTCAAATCTTGTTTAAAACCCGAATTGTAAGATCTAACATAAGTATGAATGAAAAAGCAAACCCTTAATCGGCTAATCCACAACACACATGGTACGGAGGAGTAAAGCACTCACTCACCAACACTCATCAAGACAAATGATTTAAAGTATTTGGATTATCACAGAAGTCTCGAGTTCGAGGCCTAATATATCGTTGGTATCGCCTATGAATCACTCTACTGCAAATCCCAAAAGAGAAAAACACAGACTAAAAACAGTCCAATTCAGTTCTTTATACCTTTATTTATTAATTTTTAATTGATTTATTTTATTAGGTCATGAAATGATTGCATATTTAATACTCTTGGTATCTTATACTTAAGCCTCCATGCCTACTACATCGGAGGGCAACAAACTAACAACCAGAAATAGACTGCTCAATTGTCACCATATATATATTTATACTATATTAATATGGTACACAAGGTGGAGAGTTGTGTGTGTTGGATAATAAGCTGCAGTGTTGCTTCCTAAATTAATTCATAACTTTTTAACTTTAATTTTGAACTCATATAGGTTTATCAATCAATATCAAACTCCACACATTTTTTATGTGAGACATCACACCATTGTAGAGAGTTGTAATTAGGGGTGGCAATTTATTTAAAGAATTTTTCATACAAAGACCCATCCCGCAATTTCTCAATTACAAATCTGAGTAAAGCCAAAAATCAATTGTAAAAATGTAGATCAGATTTTGGGTACACACAGGTCCGGGACAAAATTGTCAACTATGGTTGTAACAAACTACAGTACCATAGATGGCTAAATCATCTCTACTATCGTGTCAAACTTTACTAAAACTTAAAGGATTAAGCTATAAATCTAATGACCCAACTACTGTATAATGCAAAAGGATACTACATATGAGCTCAACAGAAAAGTCTCACCAATAATTTGTTCTATCCTATAGCATTTAAAATTCTAAATCAATGATCATCAATCAAAACTAGAGCTACCAATTAGGAACTAGACCGTGGACCCATAATTCAATTCGATTTTTTTAGTTCGAGTCACCTAAGGCCAGACTACTCTTCGAGTTGACTTATGCTCGAGAAATTGCCGGTCAGGACACACTCACACGAACCCAAACCCAATCCGTACCGCTTTTAGGTCAAATTCGGGTAAATCCTGTTCAACCCGAACTCAAAATACTTTACCCAAAATCCGAATTTACTCCTCTAATAAAAACAAATAAAGTTCAATACCCAAATGGCAGAGTTTGAAAAAAAAAAAAAAAACTAAATTTAGGGTTTAGGATTGGGCTAAGGAGAACAGAAGCACATGTACTGTCCAAATACTCTTTGAACCAAAAGTAAAACCATTAAAAAAAACCTCATCTATCTATATCTTATATTTGTAGAATCTATTTTTTCATAGAGCAAAGATTACTTAGGAATCAAGTTACTATAGAAGGTGACTCTACTATGACACACAAGTGTGATGCAAAGTAAAACATTTCTGAATATGAAACCCTAACTTCACTTTATTAAAATTCAAATAATAGGTGAGGAAGAGACCAAACCTGGAGAGGAGGACCAAAAGAAGTAGCCAATCCTTGAGCTCAAAGCTTCAATAATACCAAACTCTCTGCCAGCCTTGTCTTTTAAGCAAAATCTCAAGCAAAGTGCTCACCTATCATTTTCTCTCTCTCACTCCTTTGCTGCTTATCAAGGAACTTCACGGCCAAGTATTCTGAGTTTCTTCGACTTGTGCCATGGGTTCGTTCCATTCTCCTATCGGTATACAAAAGAGCTCAGTGTTGCTGGAAACATCGTGCGGGTATTTACTTCAAGAATTGCAGGCAAGAGATGGCTCAATCATGTAAAAGTTTGTGAACGTACGTACTGGATTTGATAGTTTCTCATTTTGTTTCTTGTGATTGAACAGATGATCTGGGATGAAGTTGGAGAAGATCAGTTCGAACGGGAGAAGGTTCTGCTGGATTTGGAACAGGATTGTCTGGAAGTTTATAGAAGAAAAGTTGACAGCGCCAACAACTCGAGAGCTCGCTTGCATCAGGAGTTGGCAGATTCCGAGGCTGAATTCACTCATCTTCTTTTGTCCCTGGGCGAACGATCTCTCCCAGGACGGGTACCATCACTCGCCACTTCACAACAATAGTAAAACCATAAATTAGTGTGGATGTAGTGTAAAAACCAAAGACTAGTATTTAAGTCAATAGCATATAATGAGTCTTAAAAGTTAATTCTAAGCAGTTTCATAAATTTCATTCACCAGTACTGTGCTCAGTCTATATTGTCTGAACAGCCGGAAAAAATGGCGGGATCGCTGAAGGAGCAGCTAGATTCGATCACTCCAGCTTTGAGGGAGATGCGGCTGAGGAAAGAGGAGAGGGTGGGCCAGTTCCGAGCTGTACAAGGGCAAATTCAGAAAATCTCTGCACAAATAGCAGGTCAGTGCGAGTACGATGGGTCAGTATCGAATGCCATAGTAAATGAGAACGATCTTTCGTTAAAGAAACTCGAGGAGTACCAAGCTGAGCTACAAAGGCTCCATAACGAGAAGGTAAATGCAAAATCTAATCAAGAAATTACGTTGCAGACTACAAAATTCATCAACTAAGGAGTTTATGTTTTTGTTATTTTAATTTGAAGAATGACAGACTCCGGAAAGTGGAAGATTATATAAATGCAGTTTGCTATCTGTCTGCAATACTGGGAATGGATTCATCCATGATCATCACTAAGGTTCATCCGAGCCTGAACGAATTGTATGGAATTTCCAAAAACATAAGTGATGCTATTCTGAGTAAGCTCAACAGCACTGTGGAGTCTCTTGAAGAAGAAAAACAAAAGCGGCTAGACAAGGTGAGGCTTGTATAATCCGCTAAGATCCTGCACATTGGCTGCACCAAAACATATCTAATTAGTATCTGTCCCAGTAATCGGGAATCACGAATTCACGAGAAACCCGAAACACAAAAATTATATTAAGTCAAAGACATGCAAATATATTCAATGACATTTTGCTTCCATTTGATTTTACAGCTAACTGATTGCACAAAGCATCAGGATGATAAACAATATTAATACATTGTGGTATTTTCAGCTTCACAATCTCAGGAAAGCATTGACAAACTTGTGGAACCTTATGGGTACACCCGACAAAGATCGTCATATGTTTTCCCATGTTACCAAACTGCTATCAGTTTCATCAGAAGAAGCATCAGATCCTGGAAGCCTTACCATTAATACAATCCAGCAGGTTAGCATTTACAACACATGACATCTATAAGTATCGGAATCAGAAAAATAACTGTCATTTTATTGTTTCTAGGCTGAGGCCGAAGTCAAAAGATTGGATCAATTAAAAGTAAGCAAGATGAAAGAGCTTTTTATAAAGAAACAAACTGAGCTGGAAGAGATATGCAATAGATCACACATGGAGAATCCTTCACAGTCAGATATGGATGATATTATAAATCTTATAAGCTCTGGTGAGACTCGCTCAGTTAATGATAATAAGATTTGAAAATGCCGTAATCTTTAAACTAAAGTGGCTCACAAACTCACTCATATGTACTAAAGAGGAGATTGATCATGCCGATCTCCTCTCAAGTATGGATAAACAGATATCAAGAGCAAAAGAAGAAGCGTCTAGCAGGAAGGTTATAATGGAGAAGGTGGAAAAATGGATCTTAGCACGTAATGAGGAACGCTGGTTGGAAGAATATAGCAGGGTGAGTTTCATTCACAGTTTTTATTTTTATTTTTTATATAACTTAACTAGTTTACTCACTGTAATCTTCCCCTTATCCATTTCACTCACACATTTCACCCATTTTCAGGATGAAAATCGATATTCAGTAAGCAGGGGTGCTCACAAAAACCTGAAACGAGCAGAACAAGCTCGAGTATCAGTCAACAAAATTCCAGGTAAAAAATAGCTGCAATATTTAAACCCAGCAGAATATAGAATTAAATTCCTCAAACGACTGACTGAATTGACTTAAATATATCAAAGACATTAATATTTGTACAAATTTGCATCACTAGTAAGGTGGAAACACTATGAATAGCACAAAAATAGATTGAGACACCCGGATGAGCAGGCAACTATCTTCCAAATAGACAAAGTCAGTGAGTTAGAAGTAATATATTGCAGAAAGCCTTAAACATCCTACACCAAAGCAGAGCATTGTGAATTAACTTTGTTCACTATCAATTGTGTGTGCATGTACGTGGACTGATTGCATATTGTGCTTGAATACCTACAGAAAAAATAGAGAAACATATGCAAAGAAATATTTAGCAAATGATTGTTACATTCAGTATGGAGCAAGAAGACTCTATCTTATTAGTCCTATTAGATAGTGAATAGGAAGTAGATTACTAAGCATGTTAACAAGCATCTTGATCTGGCTAAAGAATGAATCTTTCTTAAGTTCGTAAGAATAAGGCCTAAGGCTTGGTCTTAAACCTCTTTGCCTTGATGAAGGCTCAGCTCTTCCTATTGTATTTGCTCTTGTCACTCATCCCTAGCAACCTTGCTGCTCAAATAGATGCATTCTTTTCAAGTTGGACGCTGCATTCATCCAATTCACTTCTGTACCTATGTCTTGCTGATTTCGCACAATGGTTCTTTTCAGCTCTGGTAGATATGCTAATGACAAAGACAAAAAGATGGGAAGACGAAAGAAAAAAAGTTTTCTTATATGATGAGGTGAGTGGTATGCTTATGACTCTGACTCTGACTGATGCAATAAGTTTCAGTATATTGTTTGTATGTGTATTTCTACATTAATATTGTTATGGATTCCGTCCCCTGGTAAACCAGTTCTAATAAGAAATTAATTGATTCTGCGATTAAGGTGCCTCTCCTCGCAATGCTGGAGGAATATAACTTGTCAAGGCAGGAAAAGGAAGAGGAGAAGCAAAGACAAAGGGTTAGTAAATTCATGCATATATTATGCTGTTTTTGTATCTAGTTTAAAATCTTGTCGATATGCAACAGAATGAGTCTACATATCACAGTGACCTTTACACCTATACTTATCTATTATCTGATGATGTGACTTCTATACCACAGGAGCTGAAGAAGGTGCAAGGCCAAGTAGTAATTCAGGAAGAAAAATTGTATGCAAATAGACCAGGCACCAGCAGTAGGCGTCTCTCGGACAGAAGCTTGAATGGGAGTTTAAGCAATGTTTCCCCTGTAAACAGAAGACTTTCTCTGGGTATTCAACAACTAGGATCAAACAGCATTAATTCAGCAAGTCAAGGAACATCCTTTATAAAGGAAGGAAAGAAGGCACGGAGACAAAAGCTGTATGCTCGAACTGGTATTACTCCTCACCTTGGAGTGGAAACAGCTTCTGTGATGTCTACATATTCCGGCCCTTTATCTCCTTGAATATGTGAATAATGTGGGGATATACACATAAGTTTAACAGTTATGAGTAAGTTTGTAGAAAGGTGTTGTCTGGAAAACAGAATAGATTCAGTTTTGTGACGTCAATTTGAGTAACTCATTAATTATGTCTTTCCCCTGTACCACAGCCCCATTTAGAAGCTCGAGGGAATTGTGATTGTGAGCGCAAATAAAAGTTCTATAACCTTTAAATTAGTTCTTTGTTGTCAGCTGTACCAAATAAATTGACGTTTATAACAATTGTTTCGCATGAAGAAGCTCAGTACTACTAAATGATACTCCCTCCATCCCAAAATGAGTGTCTTGGATTCTGATTTGAGAAAAATTAGGGAGACGTTAGTTAATGTACATTTCCTCTTGTATCCTCGTGGACATGTGTTGTAACAAACTCAATGAATACTAACTCATTTTAGGGATACTATTGACATTTCATGCTAACTAACTTCCTAAAAAGGAAGAGAACACTCATTTTGGGACAAAAATGTAAGAGAAACAGGACACACATTTTTGGATGAAGGGAGAAGATCAAGACATACAATGGTCACAAAATGATATACTGCACACAGGAGCAATGGTTATTCATGTGATAATATGTACTAAAGTATACCAAGAAAAGAATCATATATCTTTTACATTTGACAGTTGACATAAATGCCTGTGATTTCTTACCTCTGTGTTCAGCAGCTGAACACAGAGGTAAGAATTCTAAGATAAGAAAATGAGCTGAACTTCAGCTCATTTTCAACAACGGAGACCTTCAAGCTAAAACAAACCCTAATTCCCCAACTTCATTCATACAAACAAACAAAAAAAAAGAAAATCTTCTGAAGGTAAGAAGCTTATGCACAAAAGGAGCATTATATTAAGAGGCACCTCATCAGTACCAAGTTAAAAACAATGTGCTGAGTTAAATAGACTTAGAATGTATTTAACCATTGAGAAGACATCTAGCATAGGAAACTAAGGATTATATCCATGCTGCAATTTCAGAGCCAGACTACTCCTACCATCATAGTTTAAGAGTATTATTAACCAACCTGAGGTTCCTGGCCGTAGTAGCAGCTTATGGAGAAAGAGATGCATCACTGCATATTTGACTTGCTTTTCCTTCCTCATCAAGAACACCATTTTGATGGCAACCGTCATCTGTTTTCTTTCCTATAGCCAGAGTTGATGAATTAGACTTCTTTCCGTTTTCTTTCTTAAAGTTTGAGAGGACAACAGACAGGCGGTCTTCCAGTTCTGTTAAACTGAAATACAATAAATTAATTTAAACTGCAAGGCTGTAACCAACATTACAATTAAGAAAAAAATTATTTCTAATTTTAACTTACATTTTATACTTGCATAGAGCTTCTTTTCGTCTTTTCATGTATAAATCGTTGTCCTCCATCATCTTGCTGGAACAGTAGGCTGCAAAAGAGGTGAATTTAAGAATTGGATACATGGCATGATGAGTAGCAATTGAAAAAGGTGTGGAACTCCACAGAACCCAACTTCTAACTGATTTCTAAAGACATGCTTTTAGGAAATAGATAAACCCAACATTGGCTTTGCTAGGTTCTCGTGCATTTTGAAGGACTCATAATTTAGTAAATAAAATCAATATGAAAAAATGAAAAATTCCCTAATACTTAGTAATTGCTGTGTTTACTGATCTTTGAGGTCAGTTTACTGAATTTTTAGGCTTGAAAAAGCAGAGGAACATCTTGTGCAAAAGACTAGTCCTCCCCCACCCTACATAACCACAGTATCAATTTCAACCTATTCTACACTCATCTCAATTGTGTCAAAAATGTATTGTGAACCTAACTGCATGGCTTTACAGTCTCTCAGTTTATCATGTAAGTCATAATATGTTGCATAACTTAAAGTGGAGGCATACTAGTATATGAATTGTATGATTTTTAAAAGGTGGTCAGACATTGGGTTTCAAGTTTCAACTCGTCGCATTGACTAAATGAACACAAGTGGACCATGTACAAGGAATATATATGAACTAAACACAAACTAGAAAGTAAAAACACTTTCGTTTTGCATGAAGTAACTAACATACATGGAAGCTGAACTGGTAGAGTCTCCGCCACATCATTGGTATCTTTTTGAAGAGCAGCTACATGGGAATGCTGCACAATACCCGCATAAATTATGGAAAAGTAAAGGGTAAAATTACCATTCTAATGTATTTCCCAATACATCATCAGTTTTTAATTTCAGGTTCAACCTTATCCAATGTAATAAGTTTAAAGCAGGCTACAAAATCCGTCAAATAAGTGATGATAAAATGAGCATCAACAGGAACTATCTTTCATTTTTTTTTTCTTTTTTTGAGCGGAAATAAGAAGTATTATTTCACGGCACTAACAACGATACACCCTGAGAGAACAAACCAAACCAAACTAAACTGAAACATAAAGAAATCCAACAAAACAACCTACTACAACTCAAACTAAAAAAACAAAAAACGGAAGAGCAACGATGTTAAAGCAACCATAATGGAAACCGTCCCAGGACACCAAATCCTAACCAAATCAACATATCCTAACCGGATCAAAATGAGTGAAACCAAGCCGAGGGCACTAGGAAAGTCTTCCCCCCCACCCTGTCCAACCAATGCTGAACTAAACCGGACTTTCTCCTCAAATTGAATCGGACCGACGAAACCAAGACAACCCCGCAACTTGATTCTACCACTGAAGATGCCCACTTTTCCTTCACTTTTTGAGGACCAAATCCACACAATAGCACAACTAAACTCCAAGACAATTGAAAAAATCAAACTTACCATCATGACAAGAACTCCGAAACTTGGAGAAAGCCCGCTTTTCCTCAGAAGAATCTAAGATTAATCAATAAGAGATGATTGAACCACCGCCGATCAAAGAATAACTGGCGGTGGCTCAATGAAGGGTTGTTGACGAAGAAGCAGAGGCGGCGGTGGCTAGAGTTTCCAGAGAGAAAAAGAGGAGAGTTGACCTAAGTGTCTGAAAGTTGGAACTATCTTCATTTCAGTTAAAGACTTTTGAGAGGAAAAGAAAATAGTTTGTAACAACTGGTTTTTCTTGACAGGTTTTGGGATCAAGACATAGAGAAAGAACATATTGTGATAAAAGAACCATTTTGTATATTATATGCCTAAAGTGCATATACATTAGTACTTGATGCATTGCAAAATTAGATGGATTCGCTTTGTAGTTCATACATTTTCCAATTCCCCATGGAACTAGCTTATTATGAAGTATGTCATAGTGTAAGTAAAAAATACCTTTGCCTTTTCACGCCTCTTTAATATTCTTGAATGGCATTTCTGGACATAGTGCATCAAGTGATTGTGTGAATATCTTGCACATAATTGTTGTTTGACCTTGGGGTTTTCAGATAACCATTTGGATATATCTTTTGATCTGACCACCTCCTTTTTATCCAATGATTCCAACCAGGCATGAACTGGTAGCCATTGTTCAGAGCTCTTTTGATAAACTTTATAAAGATAGGCTTGATTAGATCCCTTATCCTGTCACACATATAACAAAATAACTACTGAGGACAATAGATGTTCTTGCCACTGGTTTTTATGAGTTAATATACAAAAACAATAACACCAAATTTTCACAAGATTGAAAAATGACATCTTAATGTATTCTCCTTGAAACAGATATTTCACCTTAAGTAGGATAAGAAAATGGCATACATGTACCAATTGCACCGTGATAGCATTGTTAATATGAGCAAAAGCTCGTTCATATAGAAACAGAGGGTTCAAAGTTCATAGCCACAAGACTCAACATTTAGTTCTAAGAAGAACCACCCAATACATCCTTGCAAGTTGTGAAAGCTCGTAGCCAAACTATATAATACTAGGGAATTATTACTAAATCAGAGGCCATAATGGAAATCTGGAAGTGATAGTACTACACGCAAAAATGCAAGAAACTGGAAAGAAGATAATAGGCATTGCTGGTATGGTGTTTTGTAACTGCAATTTGTTTCAAGCTCCTGCTTTTAATATCTTTCCACGATAGCATCATCACATAGATCAACAGCTTCGAAAATTAGCATTCTTAAAAGAAAATGACACAAATGAATCCAAACAGAAAAAGAGCATTGAATCTGGCAATACATTGATATAACAAAGTAATGAGAATCAATAACAGAAGAAGCAAAGGCAGACTGAAGATTTGATTCAAGCGATTCCAAGTTTCTATGTTGTTGATAGACAATATCATCCAATCCAAATCACCATTTTGATGAACTGATCATCTCATATTATCCTCGAGTTTTATTGCATGTTTACTATTACACTCCAATTCATACAGATCTCCATTATTGCCTCTTTGCCTTTTCTCTTCTAACAAGCTAAAAACAAGGTTTAGATGGCAAGAATAGGTAAAGTCAACCTGTAGGTTGGGAGATCATGCATCTATGATCTATGACTACATTATCTAACTTCTTTCAGAATTTTCAAGTAGCAAATTAAAAGAAAAAATGGTCAAGTGAAGTGTATTGGAAAAAAAAATACATCTGATGATGGTTTACCATGATATGATAGCAAAAGTTGCTCCCAGTGTCAAATTTGCAAAAATATGTTCACCCACTTCTGCTCTAATTTCTTTGAACTTTTTCTCTGGAGCACATAAAAACTAGAGAGTTGAATGTAGCAAGAATATTTTAAACCAATCAACATCCAATCTAGAAATTAATCGGATATTGGATTTAAAAAATCGAAAAAAAATGTGATCATCAAAACTATATTGACATCTACAGCCAGACAAAAAATATATTAGAATGCATGAATATCTAGGTTTCTAGTTTATAAAAGAAAAATGCATACTGTCATGTAAACAGATGTGCCGTGTAGCAAATATTCGTGTAAAATATCTTGTGATCTTGCAACTTAGGAAAGTCATTGGAAGATATTGTGCAATTAATGCCTTTTTCATTAACCTGATTTTGTTCAGAAAACTGAAGTCTAAGCAGTTTTTTGTAGGCCATTGGAGTAATGACTTATAAATCAAATTGAATTACAGTATCTTGACAGCTTAAAGAAGGCAATATTATCTTATAAATTAAAATTAATAAAAGATTTTTTCACACACAAATTAGTTTCCTTCTAAATCCAGGCATGGATAGTTTTTTTCCAGAGATTTCCAGAAAATCTCAAACAAGCCAGTGAGCAATTTCATCAATTCAGATTTGAACGTTCCAGATGATTCTTAAACCACCACAAATGCATAGAGGTTTGAACATGAAAGCAGGATCAGATTTGCAATTAATAATTTATATTCATGTAACAGATCAAGTTCAAGCTCAGATGCATAATCAAAGGAGCAAAAACAGAAAACACACTAAGTATCTGTAACGATCTGCTCCGGAGCGTCTGTGGCCGGTTTCTGAAAGAACTGATCGATTCGTCGAATACCAGCTGGAGCCGGTTTCTCAGCCGCATCACGTGACCGCTTCCGCTCAGCAGCCGGAGGATCGAGAGCCTGACTCGGCACGGGAAGCGAGTTGAGGAAGAAATCACTGGTCGGCCGGTGCTTCTTAACGGCGATTCTCATGTGCTCGAGCTTGACGGTCTTCCGCTTCTTCTCAATCGCGACTTCTGCAGATCTCTCGGCCAGGAATCTGAGGAACAGTTCGGCGGAGCAGGACACCAGGAAGAGAGTTTCTGCGTTCACCTTGTTGATGTCCTTGTCGAGCTTCATGATTTTCTTGACTCGGCTGCTCGGGAACTCGGGACGGATCGCGTCCGTGCTCTCTTCTTCCGCCATTGATGAATGCTTTGATCTTCGGCTGGAGATGTAACTGAGAGAGTGGTTGGAGATGAGGGACGAATTTAGGGTTCTAAATGGCGGGAAATTATTTTTCACTTTTTACATTATCGCTTACATATGTCAGTTGATTTTATTTCCATCGCTTACTCATGCTTTAAATAGTTATTCTGTTGCTGTGTCAGGCACTGAAGTATTTTCGGACATCTCATTTGTTACTTTTGAATATGGCCGTGAATTAATAATATGAGAAAGTTTTTGGCTAAAAATAAATAAATTAATAACAAGAACCGGGAATTTTATAGTCGTCTGAGTGCAGGCCCAAATGGGACGGTGGGCTCGAGCCCAGGAAATTTTGCCTCGGTTCTTCACACAGGTCCATAGAGTTAAACGACATGTCGTAAATTTAACAAGGATCGCGTTATCGAGTTCACTACCAACTGAGCTCAACCTCGGAATCAGACTTCAGAGCATCGAGCAATCACAGTTCCAGAACCTCGAATCTTCGCCACATAATGTTAGTTTTCTTCAACAATTGCCTGTTTCTTCTTCTTTTTGAGCTTCCAGTTTATGATTGATTTTGTGGTTCAAAAGGAGGGCTTCGATCAATCGTCCACCGACGCCAGATGCAGAGGAAGATGGGAATCAACAGCCAACCCTCCAAGAAATCATCCAAATCAAGGTATGGTTCAGTAACATTCTTCATTGTATTACCTTAATTCAATTTACGATTGTTTGATTTTTCAGTTTTCAGTTTTGTTGAGCCAAGCAAGCTTGTCTGAGTTTTATTTTTTATTTTATTTTTCATGTGATTTTAGACGAGATATCAGTTTTATAGGTTAATTTTTACACGAATTAGGTGGCTTTGGTTTTTTATTTGATTTTATGCATTGGGTGTTTTGTGTGGTTGAGGCATTTTTGCAAACAATTGTGGTGAAAAGATAATTAAATTTAAGTGTTGATTTTTCGTATTTTTTTTTAGCTAAGCATGCTTGTGTTGGATGTGGCTTTCAGTTTTATAGGTTAACTTTACTCGAATTAGGTGCCAAGTTTTGTTATAAGCTTTTGGCATTGGGTGTTTTGGGTGGTTGAGGCATTTTTACAAACAGTTGGTAGAGAGTGGTGAAAAGATAGTTATGTTTATTGTTTGATTCTTCAGTTTTGTTGAGCTAACAAGGTTGTGATTTTAGGCGGGCTTTTCAGTTTTCTATTGTAGTTTTACTCGAACTAGGTGCCTTCAGTTTTGTTTTTGCTTTGGGTGTATTGGGTCGTTGGGGCATTTTTACAAATAATTGATGGAGAGTGATGAAAAAGATAATTAAGTTCATTATTCGATTTTTCAGTTTTGTTGAGCTAAGCAAGCTTGTGATTTTTCTTTCATTTGATTTTGGATGAGGTTTTCAGTTTTATAGGTTAGTTTTTACTCAAATTATGTGTCTTTAGATTTGTTTTCGCTTTTGCTTTTTTTGGGGCGTTGACACATTTTTACTAACAGTTGGTGGAGAGTGGTGAAAAAGAACGGTTGAAGGAGCTTTTGAGGGAAAGGCTCATAGAATGTGGTTGGAGCGATGAGATGAAGGCTCTCTGCAGGTTGTCTCTCATTTCTCACTTCACACTTCAACTTTTCATTACTAATTTAATCTTTGACGGTGGCATGGCAATGTTCTTATGAGAATTACAAATATGCATAGTTGTAGAACAACTTGGTTGTTTTGTATAACATTCCTTCCTCAAATCAGTTGTTTGAGTCCCCTAAATTTGATAGAAGGTAGTTTAAAAAACTGTACGCAGCAAATGCTGTTTCAATCTCATACCATTGTTTGCAATGTGGTGTGTAGTTTGAGAGTGGAGACATTTGGAAGTAAATTTACGTTTGGAGAAAATTTATATTATTAGTTGTTAAGATCAACTTGATTATGAAAATTGGGAATAAGAGATTGGATGGCCGATATTTTTTTGGCCAACTAAGATTTTCTTAAAAGGTGGCAAGGAGGTGCTGGATTCTAGATCTGATTACATACTCTATGACATTGAGTAATATTACTAGGTAAGTTTCCTAGCCAATAAAGTTTAAGAGCATTTGATTTGATGGTAAAGAGGGTTAGTATGTAGTAGTATTAGTAGTAGCTTCTCAAACAACAACGTGTTAGGTTTTAGGCTCAAAGGTAAGGATTAAATCTAACTAATCTCAATGAATTAGTAATGTATATTGATAGAATATGAGTCATTAACACTTGGACTTTGGATTGAAATCTTTAATAGGTGGAAATCCATCAGGAAAAGGTCATTTTGAAGCCCAAAAGTGGATAGTTGAACTTGCGGAAGAAAGTCCACGTCTCTCCTAATTCATGATGTCTCACACTGAAAAAGATGATAAACCAAGCAAGTTAATGAAGCCAGATACTTGGGCTGATGGGGGACAATCAATATCCTGTAGTATTTAGTTTCTTCTTTGGTAAGCTTAAATTGAACATTTTCCCTATGAATTTTCACCTAATTATGGTGTCATAATCGTTCAATATTCATTATCAGTTCACTTAGATTAATTAGATTAATCACTTAGAATTAAGCCTAAAAACCTAACAGGTAATGGACACCTATAGAAATTTGGGAAGAGTTGTTAATTCCTCTATGTAGGATAGAAGAGATTGTCATAGCGTAAGCAGCTTAGTAGAGTTAATGTTGTCAATTCTTGTATGTAGGATAGAAGAAAGAGCCAGTATTGTTGCTGCTCTTAACTTCATCTATACCTATTGTGTTTGTATATGTGTACGTTTGTGATTGACTGTCTGATTGTCCCTACTGTTTTGTTCGCAATCAAATCTGTTGTGGTTACTTGATCAGATCGTTTTTCTCATTATGATAATTGATTTGCATCAAACCCGTTTTTCTTATTAAAATCTTTATTTTACAAAATCTGGTTTGTTTGTATAATTTGCGGTACATTGCTCACATCTAATTTCCAACAATTAGTTCATTAATATTCAGCTTTGAATCTTTGATGCTGGAAGCAGAATGTGTTGGGATGTAAATATTTACCCATTCTTCTGTTTATCATATATGGCTTTCAATACCATGTACTACTTCCCGTAATGGGTGAATCTCGTTGTCTTTGGTAATCAAAGAATGAGTCTTCTCTTTTAGATACAAAGTTCTGTAGCTAAATGGCTGTATATAGTAATATGTTTAATGGCTTACATGTTAATACTTATATCATATTAAATCATTTAGAGTTCTACTTGTAGAAATATATCCCTCTAATATAGTTTCTTCTGGTTAATATGCATTTTAATATCATGCTTGTGCCATCTAGAACCAACAATTTGGGTTTCGGGTCGGGTTGAAAATGATGGGCCCAATCCCAACCCAAACAGGGTGCGCCCCAACCCGTATCCATTCACGACAAATCCGATCCAACCAAAAACTAAGAGTAATAAGACATGTCATTTAATGAGATCCGAACCCACGAATTTCCGTGTACTTGAGGGTTTGGGTCCAAATTGCCAGCTCTAGTGCCGTCTATAATTTGCTTGTTAACATCATTTATGCAATTTCTTCCATATCTATAACGTCTTCAATTCATTTCGATAGGGCATTTACAAAGAAGAAAGGGAGGAATAATGTCACCGTGGATGACCTTGTACAAGTCATTACTCCCAAAGGCAGAGGTTGGTTCTCTTATATCTCTATCAATAATGTCATTTACTTGGAACTTTGGTTTTGACAAGAAAACTGCCAGGTTTGGGTTTTGCGCTTCATTTCATTTGTAGTCAGTTAAATTTCTTGTTGTTATTACCTAATTTCAGATGCTTCTCTAAGTGCCGTTGTATGTCCAAAATTCATAGTATTTAGTTAATATGGTAGGATGCTTGCTTAGCTATAACTTCTGTACCAATAAACAAATCAGTCCAATTTTGTAATGAGAGATACATGTTGTTAAGCAAGTAAAGGAGAAAAGAAAAGAGCTTGTGTGTGATCATGTTAAAGTACCGACCTAACCATTTTTAGAAATTTTTCTATGTACGCAAAACAGCATACAGAAGTGCGTGGATTTTACAAAGTTATATCACTAGATAGAATGATTTATTTTTCCCATGTAAACGAAAAAGTACTAAGATAATTAAGAAATTGTCAGGCCTCTATCACTTGAATCAGACAAAGAAGTAGAGGGTAGGCTCGGTAAGTTCTTAAACTTTTATGTTTACAACTATAGGTTTTTGGTCCGGCCCGTGTTAGGCCCGTATTGCCAGGTATAGACTACAACTGTACAACTTACCTCATTCAATTATTACAAGGATAAACCCAACCCGTAAAAGAAGTTGGCTGTTAAACCAATCATTGCAATTTGCTGGCTCACTATTCCTGGCACGTTTATTAGACTATAACCTCATACTTTGGGGTTTGGGTTGAAAGGACCTATCCCTAATCCAATCCGCAAGAAGTGCAGGTTTGTCGTGAAAGTTGTGTGGGTTGATTGCAGGTTGCCAGACCTGATCCATGCATCTTCCACGATAAACCCATTCTCTAACCTGAAAATTAACCGGGTCTGTTCTGTGCGAGCTTGAATGCGGATCCGAACTCGCAAGTTTCGGGTCCATATTGTTTGCTCTGCTGTTTATGTCAAGCTCTTATATTCGCCATCTTCCATTGTGATCCATATTTTGCACTTTTTACGAGTCGTATTGTTTTCAAATGCAGCATCTGTTCCTGATACAGTGAAAGCCGAATTGCTGCAGCGAATACGGTCTTTTCTAGCATCTGCTGTCCTTTGAGACTCTATAACATGGCAACAAATGCAGAACCTTAAACTTTGTAAAAAGAACATTGTATTTGACTGTGTTTTTTTTATTATACTTTTACTATGTATTAGTGCCACAAAGACTCAAATTGAAAACATTACAGAGGAAAGGAATATTTTTGGAAACTTTTTTTATCGTCTAAAATATGTTGTTATATTGTCTGTCTTGCTTTTGATGCTTCCATTTATAAACTATGGATCCAAATATTGGGCCATTGAATCATGTTATAGTCATCATTCATCACAAGTGGTTGACTCATTGTTGAGACACGCTTCTTCTGGTGTGAGATCATGTATTCACATTGTGTAGAGTGAAATGAGATATGGGGTTAAAAATTAAGAGTTGTCTTTGTTGTGCATCTCAACTACTACATCTGTTTTAAATTAAATATCTTTTTAGAATTTTTTCACAAATATTAAGAAGACATAATAAATAACTATTTGTAAAAGTTTGATCACAAGCATAGCCAACCTTTTGCACTTCTCAAGTACTATTGTCGCAAGTTTACCGATTGATTTGCCTTTATTAGACTGAAATAAGCACAAGTCACATTAAATCTTCAATTGTCTTATGAATATTCTACCTTATTCTAACTATTTTTACAAACATTTTATATCTCTACACATTTGAAGTCTTCCAATTAAATAAGACAATTGGTTAGATGTGCAATAATAAGTCTAAAACTAGTCGAATTTTAAAAAATAACAAGCTACTATTTGTCATTTTTTTTTATTGATAGAATATATTTTCATTAAGTGCCGAAACACATAAAACCGATAAAATACACATACTTTTTATTTTTTGAAATCATAAACCCGCAACCCGAGCTAAAGGGCATTGTCTTCCGTGAACTTACACTTTTTTAGCCCCTAATTAAGGTTTAACATAACTTGAGTCCTTTGACTGCTCTTTTCCTAATTAAACTCACGTTATCGGTTGTAACCAATTTTGATGTATCACGTCAGCTTAGAGTGACACATCATCATCATGTCACTTAATACTTTAGTCCATGTCAGCCTCCAATTACAATATATGGAACAAAAATGATTTTATATATATATATATATAATCACACCTGAAACAACGTCGTTTTGACGTTATTACCTTGATAAAATGAAATGAAACGCTATCGTTTCACCAGTCACAATTAGAGTCTAACGTGTACTACTAACGTAGTCTAAAATTTTAGTTGACATGATGACGTGTCCCCTCAAAACCGACTACAACTGAAAAGAACAATCTAATGGCTCAATCAATTCTAAACCCTAATTATGAGTTTGGGGGTGACAACGTCAATTAACTCAATATAAAAAGAGGCACCATTAAAGAAGCACTAAGTTGGCTAATTAACACATAATGGAGGTTAGTCATTGTTGAGTATGATGTTTTACAAGTTATACTTGCTTTGCAGACCGAAGAGGAGGATTTTAGTGTCTCGGATTTGATATTTGGTGATATTTTAGAATTGGCTAGAGTTGAGCTTTCGTTTGTTAAGAGGCCGGAAAATTGTGTTGCACGTGTTCTTGCGCGATCGTATGTGTCTATAATATGGTCTGTTGGGTGGATTGTGATTCGATCACGATTCTGTTAACTGCTAATTTGCTATTATAATAAAGTTCATCGTTGATATATATAAAAAATCATTTTTCACCGAGGGACGCTGGGTCAAGCATTTTTTAGCTATTTAATTTAATTTAATTTTATATATAAAAAACTAACTAGTTGAGCTACACAATAGGGGTAGCTCTACCCTTTAAATACCACCTGACGCAATGAGATTTGAATCTACGACCTTCCATATGGAGACGTGTATTTTTGATCATTACGTCATTTCCTAAGTGACTTCAAATTTCTTTTTAGGTATAGAGTTTGAGACTCCCTTCTGATCGCATAAATTAAATTATTTGAGTTTATACGAGATAATTCGTTCAACATATAAATAAAAAAATTAAAATATTTTTCTATCGCTGTAGTCACCGAACCGACTATCTCCGTGGTCCATACTCCAAACCAAACACCTTTTCTCCGCTAAAACCCTAGAACTCAACCCCAACTCCTCTCTCGTTCTCCGCAACTGACATGGACATGGAGTTCTCTCAGGAAGATTTCGAACGACTCATGCTCTGTGAGCACACTCGCAAGACGGCCGAAGATACCTACGCCCAAAACCCTCTCGATGCCGAGGTTAGTTTTCTCTCTAAAACCACTTACCTTCATGTTTAATTCGTAGAAGATTCGATTTGCTGTTTTTTCTTCTTCTTAATTTTGTCTCTGGTGATTT
This sequence comes from Pelargonium cotyledonis, assembly GCA_036897625.1. Lineage (NCBI taxonomy): Eukaryota > Viridiplantae > Streptophyta > Magnoliopsida > Geraniales > Geraniaceae > Pelargonium > Pelargonium cotyledonis. The sequence goes on from JAYMTA010000091.1 coordinate 39,893, forward strand.
TTGGCGCAGAACTTGACGCAATGGGGAACGGCTTTGATTGAGTTGTCTCAATTTCACAGTATTTTGGAGTCAAAGCAGATGATTAAAGGTACTGTAATGATTCTCAGCTATTTACCATTTATGGTTATATTTTCATGTATGTTTGTGTGAGATATTGTGATTTTATCGTTCATTTTTCTTGTGAGATACACTATATATTAGTGTCTGTGTGTATGAGATAGAGAAAATGTCTATGTGTGTGTCTGACTGAGAGAATGTGTTTTTCTTGTTCATTACAGCATAATATATATGTGTGTGTGTGTAGGTATGTATGTACGTGTGTTATGTGTGTAAGAGAGTGTGATTTTCTAGAATTTCACAGTTTTGTGATTTATACTGATTAAATTTGACCATGTAGATGGTATTTCAAAGCTGGAGGAGTCACTGTCGATTAATCCTGACGAGGATAAGACTTTGTGGGCTTTGGGAAATGCTCACACATCGCAAGCATTTATGATAACTGATGCCGACCACGCTAAACCTGATTTTGAAAAGGCGGCGGAGTATTTCCAAAGGGCAGCAGAAAAGGTTATTTTCTTGGAGTTTGATTTAGAGTGATTTTTTAAGTGTATTGCATTCTGTTGGGTGTTTAGGGTTTTCTCAAATGTGATATCTTTTTTATAGGATCCAACTAACAAGCGCTACCAGAATTCTTTGGAAGTTTCAGTTAAGGTATTCTTTTGGTTCTTAGTTTAATTGAATTTCCTTGTTTTACTAAATATCAATATGATTTCAGGGGATGTCTGGAGATGTTGGATGGTTTTTGCAAGAAAATATGTTTTTTCTTTCTCATGGTTGCTTTGAACATCTAGTTTAGAATGCATGCAAATGTGAACTTCAAGCAGTGTGGTGCGTAGATTAGAAAGTGTGATTGGAACACGTTTCTGCTATTAGGTTTCTTTGTGGTGCATATTTCTTAGGTAAGATTCATTGTTCATATTTATTAGGTTTCTTTGATACCGTGGAGTTGTGTAGTAACTTGTCTATGACATTTTAACTTGGATTTTTTGATGCATTGGAACATATATTTGGTATGGGCCTTGACTTGTGAGATCAAGTCAACTTTTGGGTTCAAATCTCATTGTGTCGGGTGGGGTGGGGTTTAAAGGGGAGGGCGTCCCCCTTTTGTTTAGCTCAACTAATTAGTTTTTTTTTTTTAAAAAAAAAAAAGAAAAAAAAAGTCAACTTTTGGAAACAAAGTTTGAGCTGTCTTTTCAAGTTATGTCACATGTTGTTTTTCTTTAATAGAAGCACTTTATATCTCTTATTTAGTATATGCATAAGTATTACAAAAAGGCGCAGTAAGATGGATGGTAAATTATTGTCAACCCGTGGGAGAACCTTAACGAGCCTCATCTAGTTGTGTGTTGGTGTAATATTATTTGCATGCTATGAACAGTCTAAGCTTTCATCTTGTTCGTTTTGGATTTCGAAAAACAAGCGACCTCTTTCGAAAAACAAGATTAGTTTGTACATTAAACATTTCATCTCTTACTGACTCCTACAGAGTTATATTATTAGGTTATGATTGTTAATTTGGGATTAGTATGCAATAATGCCATTCATTTATACCATGCCTTAGGCACCAGAGTTACATAAGGAGATTCACCAACATGGGCTCAGTCAACAGACTATGACGATGGGCGGTGGATCTTCAGCATCTTCTAAAGCAAAGGTGATATTTCTACTTTACATTCTCGGTCCATAGAAAAACACATTACATGAATTTAATTTAAAGTCCAAAGTGACAAAAATAATGCTTCTATGCTGTTAAGAGTATAAAAAATTGATTTGGTTCTTTACATGATATCATAGCCTTGTGTGACTAAAGGTCACGAGTTTGAGTCTTGTTGCCGCCACCCTAATTAAATCTCAGCACAAGGCAACATGTATGGGTGCTTGGCCCTACTTGCAATGCGAAAATGGCTTGCACGTGAGGGGGTGTATTAGAGTATAAAAATTAAATTTGGGCTTCAACTATCATTTTACCCTTTTAGTTGAGTTGATTCTGTACATATATATTTCTTTTTTCCAGCTTGCAATGATTAAATATTGACTTGGGTTTTTATTTTATGGGTAAAAACCACAACGGTTCTTATGTTAACCAAGAAACTGCATACATATCTAGGTGTACATATATCCTTTTGCTCCAATCACAATATCAATGTGTTATCTTTCATTCTACTTATCAGTTAATTACAGTATCTTTTAACTATGGCCAAGAGTCACTTGTTCATTTCATTCTTTCATGAAAAACTGGGCTGTTAGGTTTAGGCTTGACAAGTTCCTATAGTTATATGGCCTAGAGTCAAATTATAAATATCTTTTAAGATTGTTTATGGGTGTTAAGAAAGGATGAAAGTAAAGTAATTATGAAGTAATGAGTATGCAATGGTTTATAAATGTCCTATAGTTATAATAGTTATATGGCCTTGAGTCAAATTATAAATATCTTTAAGATTGTTTATGGATGTCGAGAAAGGATGAAAGTAAAGTAATTATGAAGTAATGAGTTTGCATTGGTTTACGAGACAAGCTATTTTCACCATTTCTTTTACCAGTGTAATTTTGGATTTTCTTTCTCATTTTTCATTTTTGGTATGCATTTCCATTCTTTTAATATTTATAAGGGGTAATTACAGTTTCCTACCCTATGGTAGACCTTCTTTTCAATTTCATACCTTATGCTTTTTTTTTTGTATGTTTTTCCTACCCTATAGTTTCCAAACTTTGTTCTGTTACTAACCCCGTTACAATGATGCCAAAATGACGTTTTTACCTCACCTCATCTTCAGTCTCTCTCTCTCTCTCTGCAACACCAACTCTGTTCGTCCCTCACAAAACCAAAACCCTATTCGTCTCTCACAAAACCCACCATTCCATCGTCCTCATAAGTTGAAACTTTGGTCACTTGTTTGCTCGAATTAGGGTTTTTTTTGTGCTTCAATTTGGTTGATTTGAGTTCTTCGTGGAGGATTTTTGAAGATTTGTATGTTTGTGGATTGATTTGAACGGTTTGTGTGTTCTTCATTTGGTTTAATTAATTTGATTTGTTCAATCAATTATCTATAGGTTGTGGATTCGTGGGTTTTGTAAAGGGCGTTTTTTTGGGGGGATTTGGTTCATTAATTGATTGATTCCCTAGTTTATGAATTTTCCG
>JAYMTA010000092.1:0-43069 GCA_036897625.1 Pelargonium cotyledonis
ATGGTCAATTTTTTTTTAAATACCCAAATTGCCCTTCACTATACCCTTCATCTTCACCAATGGTTCGCCGAAAAAAACATTGACTCGCCGGAAAATTCAAAATCTCGCCGGAAACTTCATAAAGTCGTCGGAATCATCAAAAAGTCACCGGAAACATAATAAAGTCGCCGAAAACACCATAAAATTGCCGGAATTATCATAAATTCGCGGAATTTGAGTTTTTTGTTTGTCTATTTTAGTTTAATTCATCAAATTTCCATAGTTTTCTCAAATTTTTCAAAACCACAAAAAAAATTTAAAAACCCAATTTTCACGAATTTCATATCATTTTCAATGATATCCAAATCCAAACTCTTAATCAAATTCCTTGATATGAATATATGATATACAAAATTTAGAAGAAAGGAACCCAAAAATTCAACAACGATGCACTGTTCTTCTTCTTTTTTTTTTTAATATTTAAAACCATAAGGGCTTGTTTGGCTAGTTTTTTTTATTTTGTTAGAAGGGTAAAATGGTCATTTTAACCTATTGGATGGAGTTTTGGATGAAATTTTGGACGGAAAGATGTTTGGCATAGTTGATGGTAGCTAATAGTTAGTTTTAATAGTTCAGGGTTAAAAGGTGTTAAGTTAAGAGTAGGTATGTGTAATTTTTCTATTAAACAATCATTGTCATGTACTAGTAGCTCAAAGAAATGAGGTTAAGTCTTGCTCTAGAAGCACCATTGTACGTTGTTGGTTGCATCAGCGCCACGTTGCATTTGAGCTCATGGCTACTTTTCGCATCGAACTTGATTTATGACACTTTAGGAGCAATTTCATGTGGCCTCTCAGGCTAAGCACCTTGCATCTTTCCCCACCAAACTTACAACCAAATCATGTCATTATCCGACTTTTCAAGCTACCACATTCACCCTTGAGTCTCACCTTCACCCTTAGCCTCAACTTTATCTTTCGATCTCGTGCTCTTATCTTAAGCTCGTTAGCTAAAGAGAATTTGCTAAGGGCTGGAGACATTCTCAAATCCGTCATCCAAAGAGCTACACCTCTAAGGTCCGCCTCCAAGAAGCTTCTCTTTGGAGCTTCATACTCGTTCACCAAAGTTCTCAATTTATGTCTACATTTAGTCATATTTACGTAAACGAAACATAACTCCTCAACACGAGACCTCTACCCAACGCCTTCGGTGTCTTAACACCTGAAACCATCTTGGCACACTTGGAATCACCATTGACTTTACAAAAAGAATACATAAGAAAAGTCGCATAATTTTGTTTAGCAAATTCTCTCTATATCAGCAATGCATTGACCATTTTGCCCTCCATGCAATTCACTGTGATCATGCAGACCAAAGGCACATGTCAGCAAAATAAATAGCCCTAAATTTGAATGTGAATTTTGACAAACGGTTCAGAGAGGCAAATTTAGGTAGCATCCATAAAAAATTGTCAGTCCAATCTAAAAGCCAAATTCATGAACCATTGTTGGTTCACATATCTTTAATTCTCAAAAAAATTGGTCACACCAACCAGCCCCTCTCATTAAATAATTCACTTCCTACGAGTAAGTTGCTATTTCATAGTTCGAATTAAATTGTGTTCTTAAGATGATTTTTGTTTAAAAAATTCGAGTTGTGGTAGCATAATGTTTTTGTTACATTATTTGAATATTTTCCACACAATAATGATGCGTATACAACGAGTAAATATTAATGGGTGGCGTCAAAATATGTAACATAGTATTCGCATACAGATTTATGATGTTATTTAAAATTTAAAGTTGCGACAAATTAGGGTGCTGGGTGGTAGGTAGGCAGAGCTTTGCAAATGAAAAGCTACATTTCTATGTGGCAATATAATCTAATCGTATATTTTTCACTGAATAAAATTTTCATTACAAAATGCTCAAATCGAAACTTCAAATGAAATCCAAAACGTTTCAATTGCTTAGTTCAAGTTTTGGTTATTACGGAAAAATTTATGTTATATAAGGTAATTAATGTCAATTTTGGGGTTTAAAAAATATGTGTATCTTATTTAAATTGTTTTTATTCGAACACATCGCCTTCAAAAAGAACTCATCAAAATCGTCAGCTTCTTTCAATTTGTTCATCTCCTTCGTTCTTTCATCTTTTAAAGTAGAATTAACAAACAATACCTTAATATGAAAGAGCATCACACGTCTGGTAAACAATCTGATTAGTTTTCATTTCAACTACAAAAAATGCACAATACGGTGGAAATAACCCATGAAGTGTGATATAACCGGTAAATCAATGATAGAGAATATAACATTTAATTAGCTTTTGACGTTGGAATAGTTCTAGTTATTCTTTACACTTTATTTCAAGATTATCAAACAATTTCGTTAACTTGTACACAATTTTTGCACGACACAACGATTAAGCTACGAATTTTTTTTAAAGTATTTTCATACACAAGACTAGAACTCTGAAATATTGTGGCCTCATTGATCAAACATAAGGACAAACCAAAGAAATGGCACTGAACAAGAACCAAAAATGCAAGATCTTGACATGAACAAACATTAGTATTTGTGAAATGGCACATAGCAAAAAGCCAAAAACAGATCCATTGCTTTATAAATATGGAGAAAGACTTGTTTGCAAATTGCAATGTAACATCCATCCAAACACAAAAACAAGAACAAAAAAAATATGAAATTTACATTTCTCAAGTAACCAACTCAGCATTTGTGAATACATCCGAAAACCACAGCTTCCACGAGCCTAGGACTCCACCGCGCCCACCTCAGAGGGCACAAACAGAGTTTAGAGTGTTGCATATCTTCGTAACACGTAGTAGGAGGATCAGTTGAGATGTCGAGCAATACATTGTTCTTGAAGTTTTCCCAAACTGCAGCCCTCGCGCCTCTGTGAAAATGGTCAGCAAAAAAGGTCAATCCAACAACCTTAACAGGTAAGAGCTACCAACAAGTTACTCGTAATATGACACAAGGTAGGTACGTATAAGTAGAGAAGAGAGCCACCATGTGTGTAGTACTACCTCCGTTTGTTTCTGAATAAGTGTCAGTTTTGTAAACATGAAATTGTTACAAAATAAGAATCATTTCGCTGCAGTTTCAGGGTAAAAATGTATCATATTTTCTACTCACTCATTAACCTTATGTATAATATCGTATTTGGGAATGATGGAAGGGTATAATTGGAAGGATTTATCTAACATGTGCAAGTCATGAACATGTTAAAGGGAATTAGTTTTATACTATCGTTTCTACTTTGAAAATATAAAAAGTACATAAAAGTGAGTGAACAAATAATAAAACGTACTGAAAAGTGAGTGAACAAATAATAAATAAAAAAGTTCAAAACTCGAATTTCAATACCTTCATCTTGTGCAAGACTTGCACATGATATACAGACAAACTCGTACTAGATAGACTAGATTCATACAAAACTTAAGCCTTTCGTATCTTATGGCTTAGCCAAATCACTAAACGAGCCAGAAATTCTTAACGTTGCTGGTTTGTTGGCTTGTGACCTTGAGGTCACATGTTTGAATCAGGTAAACAACCTCGGAAACCCTACAAATACAATGGCGAGAAGCTCGGGCACTGAGCCACCCTTTTCTCACTAATTTGCCTAGGAAATAATCATGCGCCGATCAGTATAAAACTATCAAACCAAACAACTTTACAAACATTAGACATCAAACCAAGTACGGCATCAAATATGACTCCACATTGTCCATATAAAAAAAAAACTATGAAAAAAGTCTTACAAACATCAGTGATCAGAAATCAATCCAAGTCTCACGTTGTCCATATCACTAACAATAAAATTACCTTTTCAAATATGCCTCTACATCAGTCCATTTTAGAAGGTAAAACACAAACTAGACACTAAATTGGAGCATCAGCAAATCATTAACACCTCCATGACATGTTTCATAAACCAAACACCATATTGGAGCAGCCCCAAAACAAACAAAACCCATATCACAAAACATGAAATGAAACTCATTTCAGCTACTGAATCATGAACATCTTCACAAAACAAGACCTCCAAACAAAAACCCAGAAGGAAAAAACCTGAAATCTACTCAGCAAGAAGGCTTTGCTCAGCACCAACCCACCCAAAAAAAGCCTTGAACAGCACCACCAGCCACCACAAGAACAACCCAAGTCCAAAAAGTCCTCATTTTTAACCCAAATCACATGAAGCTAAACCGACCCAAAACCGAGATGGGTCTTCTGGGTATCGTCGAAAACGAAGCAATAGAGCTATAAATGAACAAACGAGCACGAAGCAACGGTCTTGCTTTGCGATTTGGACGTCACGAGACTAGAGGTTGAAGAAAAGGAGCTTACTTACTTGAAATGTGAAATTGTGTTGGCTATCGTTGACAGAGAATCGGAGAGGAATTGCTTGAAGAAACAGAGAAGATACGTTTTTATTTTATTTTCTTGTCGCTGTGAACTTCTGGTTATTGATGGCAGAGTTTGTTTTGCTGGGGACGATCACAAGTCCATTTCACAGAGCTTAATTGGTAATTGATTTGATTAATTGAACTAATTAATTATTCAAAAAATAAAAAGGTCTACTTTGATGTTAATTGGAATCAAAATACATTTTTTTTTTTATACAATTGGTTTTTATCGTACGCGCTGCATGGTTGGTAAATCAAATTTATAATAGAAAAATACGTTATTTTGTTTCAAATTCATAACAGCACCATCAAATTGCATGCATTGATGGGGATTTTTTAAATTTATTTTTTGTATAATTTTTCTTTTGTAAATGTGGCAGCCAAGAACAATGTAACACTTAAGTTAAATGTATGTATGAATGCGATCATTTTAAAACAAAATTGTCTGATTTGAGGATAAAAATAGTCTCATTCGTAAATTTAATTAACTTAAATATCACGTAGTTGTCGCGTTAACAGAAAATAGAAAAAGAAAATAAAAATGTAATAACAATCTAACTTGATGCCACCGGTACAAATTAAACCAATTTGAAACATAATATTATGCTTTGAGACTAAAGTGAAATAATATGGATAATTTAAATGACCAAATTCAAACAAACATCAAATTATCTACCAATTTATAACAATATTGATAATTAGAGGAATAAAATGTAACTTTATCTTTTTTGAAAAAATATACATTTCCTCACTAGATTTTCTTGTTTTCCTGCGTAAATAAAGCTTGACTTTTGACCTTAAGTGTCTTGTAATGAAACCAAAGGTGAGGTTTGTTTTTTCTTCTTTTTTTTCCTTCCCTATTTTTCGATGAGACCAAGACGTGAGAGAGACGCATATATAGATTACAGATACAGAGTGTAAAAGACCCATAATTGAATTGGAAAGGTAGCAACTTTGGCCACAATTACAATACGCGTTCATGTTCGGTCCATCTTCTCAACTACTCAGCTTCATCACCATAACCAATACTTTTCTCTCTCCACAACTCGTTTCTCTGATCTGTTCTTGAGCTGTGCAGCTCTATTGGGGTTTCGATCAGGTTCAGCTTGAGGACTCTGATTTTCCTATTATTCCGGGAAAATGGAGGTTAAAGACTGTGCGGAGGAAGCAAATGATAGCCTTGAAAGCAATGAGGTGGAGAGGAGCAAAGTGGGTATCATGAGAGCTCTGGTCGTCAGAGAAGATCCTTCTGCTAAGGTGGAGATTGATTCCCTTTTGTTTTCATAAACTTAATGGGGATTTTACAGTTTCAGATGATCAATTTGTTGCATTTGATGTTAGTTCTTACAATTTTGAAGCTGGATTGGATATGGGTTTGGGGTAAAAGTGGAGTTTTGATAGAAAAGAAGCCATTTTTTTGTTTGCATTTTCAGGATCTATGTGTTCATATGGGAGTTGGGTTTTGGTTCTTGAACTGTACTCCATGAGGAACTATAGTATTGTGCATTATAGTCTCTATTGCATTTGATGTTAATATTTACAAATTTGAAGCTGGATTCGTTCTGGTTATTTATTTATTTATATTATGGAGTTTTTTATGGAAAGAAACCATTTTTATACATATTGTTGGGATCTACGGGTTCAAATGGGATATGGGTTTTTGCTCTTAAATTTTACTCTAGTATTGTGTATTATAGTCATTTATGCATGTGATATTGGTAGTTACAGCTTTTGAAGCTGGATTGGTTATGAACTTTTAGACATTTTGGAGTTATGATGGAAAAGAAACCAATTTTCTATATTTTGAGGATCTATGTGTTCATTGGGAGTTGGGTTTTGGTGCTAGAATTGTACTCCATGAGGAACTATAGCAGTGTTCATTATACTCAATTTCTGCATTTGATATAACTAGTTACAATTTTGAAGCTGGATTGGTTCTGGGTTTTTGATATAGTGGAGTTTTGATGGAAAAGAAACCCATTTTCTATATTTTGAGGTCTATTTGTTCATTTGGGAGTTGAGTTTTGGTGGTTAAATTGCACCCCATGAGGAACTATTGCATTGCCCATTATAGTCTCTTTTGTAATTGATGGAAAAGAAACCAAATTTCTATATTTTAAGGATCTATGCGTTCATGTGGGAGTTGGGTTTGGTTTTGAAATTTTACTCCATTCGGAACTCTAGCATTGTGCATTACTATTTAGTGCTACTTTGATATTGTAGTCATTTTTGCATTTGATATTACTAGTTACAATTTTGAAGCTAGACCGGTTCTGGGTTTTTGAATATTGTAGAGTTTATGATGGAAAAAAAGATAACATTTTTGTAATTTTTAAGGTATTTGTGTGTTCATGTGGGAGTTGGGTTTTGGTGCTTGAAGTTTACTTGATCATAATTCAGGAACCACAGCATTCTACATTTTTGTGCATTCTCGTGTTAACATTCTTTTTGATGTATTTTTCAGGACCTAACGTGTTCATGTTAGAGTTGGGTTTTGTTGCTTTTAGTTTACTTGATCAGGAGCTATGACATTCTGCCATTCTCGTTCCTTCTTGTTTTAGCACTATGCCGATCTTGCTGTCATTTTTGCATATGATATTGCTACTTAAATTGTTTTTAAAGCTGAATTGGATCTGGGTTTTTGGTAATGATGAAGTTTTCGATGGAAAAGAAGCCATTTTTTTTTTGTAGTTTTTTAGGATCCATTAGTTCGCGAGGGAGTCAGGTTTTGGTGCCTAAAGTTTTTTGGTCCTGAGATTTACCGTGATCTTGTAGTTGTTTTTGAATTTGATATTACTAGTTACGAATTTTGTAGGATGGAATTGGTTCTGGGTTTATGGATATGGAGAAATTATGATAAAGAGATAGGGTTTCGGTGCGTAAAATTTTTATTGATTAAGAAACCCGATCTTGTAGTCATTTTAAAAGCTTCCCGAGCATCTTATATGTGCAATTCATTTGCATTCTATTGGTAATGTTAATGTGTTGTGTTCCTTTTTGCTTTTGAGGCTTTTTGTTTGTTTTGTGCATTACTTTAAGATTTTGTGAATCTGTCTCTGCTTTTTCCCAAAAAGAATAAAAGGTCTGTCTTTTTTGCATTGAGAATGATCGTTTTGATATGGATATGTTGAGGGCAAAGTTTAAAAGTTCTCTTCAATGTTATGCTCATCAAAGCTCGAATTAACCATTTTGCTTTAAGCGTTTTTTCAGTGTTCGTTTATGTTCGGGTTTTGTCCTATGTTTGATCATATGCCGTAATCTTGTCAGGACGTGGATGATTTGATGATCCGGAGATTTCTTCGCGCTCGGGATCTAGATATCGAGAAGGCCTCAAGCCTATTTCTAAAGTACCTGAGTTGGAGGCGAGAATTTGTCCCCAACGGCTCCATCTCTGAGTCGGACATTCCAAATGAGCTTGCACATAACAAGTTATTTATGCAAGGTCACGACAAGAAGGGACGGCCCATTGTCGTTGTCTATGGCGGGAGGCACAAACACACTAAAGGAAGCCTTGAGGAGTTCAAGCGTAAGTTAATATAACTCGAAATTATACTCCTTAGTTTCAACCAATGATCTTATATTCTATCACTTGTAACCAAAATTTATCGATCATAGATTATTTTTAATATGGGCAATTTGTATGTTTCTTATTTTTCACAGGGTTCGTAGTCTACACTCTCGATAAAATAAGCGCCAGGTAATACGTTCTTTGCCAAAATGTTCTATCTTCTAGAGTTTTGTTTTTTTAGTTTGGGAAGAATAGTAAATATAAATGAAATATAGTTGGCAATGCAGACTTAAACCTGCATGCTCAAAAACCGACTCACATTTTTGTGGGTTCGGGTTGGGACAGATTTGCCATGAAAATAATAGCGGGTCGGGTTGGATAGACCCCCGCTTTTTACATCTAAACCCTGAACCCAAACCTCTTTCTGGTCAAATTTTGATTAGCTCTTTTCAACCCGAACTCGAATTATCAACTCTAACGAACGAGTGTTTCGTTGTGACGGGATGTTGAAAAACAGTGTTTGGAAGCATAGTGCAGAGGAAATGTCTTAGATGTGGAAAAAGACAGCCTAGAAATGTCTACATTGTTAGTTACCGATAGAGTTCAATTATTGTAAGGTCGTTTTTAAGTATTCATTAACATCCTTGGATTTGAAATTTCTATATTGGATCCTAAGAACTATATATCAATCTGATCCTCACAGGATGCCGGAGGGACACGAAAAGTTTGTATCTATTGCAGATCTCGAAGGATGGGGCTACGCTAACAGTGACATCCGCGGATACCTTGCAGCTCTTACAATCTTGCAGGTTTGATCTCCGACATCCCCCAGTATTGTACTAAACTCGGTTATAAGACCTAGCTGAATTCTAAATCTCGACTTATCAATCCTTTCGGATTTACCTCTTAAACTTTTCAGGATTGTTATCCGGAGAGGCTCGGGAAGTTGTACATAGTCCATTCTCCTTACATATTCATGACCGCGTGGAAGATCGTTTACCCATTTATCGACAACAAGACCAAAAAGAAGGTGAAGTAACAAGTTTTCCTTTACTACTAACACGTAGAGCTAAATTGGCAAAAAGAATAGACACAACAGTTCATACAGATGTTTCAGGTGTATATTAACTGGGTTTACATATTCACATCTTTGCAGATAGTTTTTGTAGAGAACAAGAAACTGAATTCGACTCTGCTGGGCGATATTGACGAAAGCCAGCTACTGGACACATATGGAGGCAAGCTCTCACTAGTTCCTATCCAAGACGCATAACTATTTATATACATAGAGAATCGGAGACAACACTGAGAATATTTATTCTTTTGTAACAGCTACGACGTAACTTATTTACAACATGAAATGAAGGAGAGGCTCGAATTATTGTAACAATTCCTTAAATTGATGATTTTATGTAAGAAACCTATCGTATATCCATCACAAAATTTCCCGATTTAACTTGCTATTTGTCTGAAGGAATTCTATTACAGCATGTGCTTAACTTGATTCTGCCAAGAGTTAAAGATGGCAATTCGCGTGTGACATGTCAAAAGTTAACTGTGCAGCACATCCAACACAACACGACTAGTAATCGTGTGGAACGGTTGAAAATAAGATCGCATATGCGCATATTTATCACGGTAACTAAATGAGTCGGGTTGACACGACACGATTGGCACTATCACAACCCAACACATGTTTTGAAACAAACACAACACAATTACAAAATGTGAATCCAAACACGTAAACTTCATGTCGTATGTCATGCTACGACACAAATTATTAGCTCTACTAAGACTACTTTTGGAGTTACATAAATGATTGACAATAAAAGCAGATCAATTAATCAATAGAACGCATAGAATGATCTTCAAGTACCATTAGAGCTAAAAATGTTCAAAAAGTGCTGCTGTATTATTCAGAACTATTGAACTCTGTTTGATGATTCACAGCAGATATATAGTATCACAAGAATGTAAAACAGAACAAAAAAATGTCAATGGAAATAAATTACTTCCGCAAAGCAAGTCATTCGACTTTCATGAGTTTGTAGGAAATTATCAAAATTGAGAACTCAGTGATAACGAAAGGTTCACTCGTGAGTTTCCAACTTCTCAACCAATCAGTAACTTGTTTTGATCCAAGAAACTGTAAGTGGGTACCTCAAGATTGTACGGTGCGGGCCCCTTGCGGATCCTGCCGGAGATGTCATAATGCGAGCCATGGCACGGACAGAACCAACCACCGAAATCGCCGGCATTTGGCAAGGGGATACATCCGAGGTGAGTGCAGACCCCGACAACAACAAGCCACTCTGGATTCTTAACCCTCACACCATCCTCCTGTGGGTCACGGAGGGATCCGAGATCCACGCTATTAGCCAACTTGATGTCCTCTTCGGTTCGGTGCCTGATGAAAACTGGCTTCCCACGCCACTTGACTGTGACAGTTGTCCCAGGCTCAATGCTGGAGAGATCAACCTCAAGGGAAGCTAGGGCCAAAACGTCTTTGCTGGCAGACATGCTGAGAACAAACTTCAGGATGATAAGACGGACCAAGGACGCATATACAAACCTACCACCCGTCAAGACTAAATAGGCAAATGCACGCTTGCTGGGATCACCAGGGGGATAACGCTCGTGATTGTACTCGTCATATACGATTTTGGAGGTAGGATTCTTCACAGCTGCCACAGTAGGAGGGAGGTCTGGGATCAAACTGACATCATGTCCCCTGGATAAGGCATCGGAAGAATACCCTACGATAACAAAATAAAAACAACTATAAAAAATTACAAAATTTCACATTTTACGTGCATGTCTATTGTCAGCTTGAATATTTCATTCCCTCGTTATTTCTGTGAACAGCAAACTTCTACTTTTAGGTGCAAGTATATTGCCAGCATACATATTTCATTCCACGCCATGTCCATGAAAAGCATGTTTTACTCCTTTTTTACATACAAGTATTAATAACTTGAATAATCCATTCATAATTATTGAGATTCAAACATCTCGATAAAATCAAGACCCTTGTCACACTCTATGTCCCAAAATGAGTGCCACTTTTCAAATTTTTGTAAAAGTTAGTAAGGATTGGTGTTTCTCCCTTATACCCTCATATGTCCTTGTTATAACAAACTCATTAGGTTAACTAACTTATCTTAGTTAACTAACCCAAAAATGAAAGTGGAAACTCATTTCAGGGCAATTTTTTTACAAATTATTAATATAAAAAAGTTGACACTCATTACAGTTCAGAGCTCCTATACTCCCATTCAAAAATATAATCAATAGATGTTCAGATATTCTGAACTTTCCTTGAGGTCAGAAAGATGAATGAAAAATAACCTTTTTTAGTACAATCTTTCCCGTGTTTCTCCCACTCATCAAAATCTATGATAAGTTTTTTTTTTTTTTTTTTTTTTTTTTTTTTTTTTTTTTTTTTTTTTTGCTAAGACTATGCTAAGTCAATCAGAACATGACATCTCATTTAGTTCACCTTACCTTATTGGTGGCTTATTCTAAACCAAGAAATTATTGACTTGTCCTGTAACCCTGATACTCTAGCTATATACTAGCAAATAGGCAACTGCTATAATTTAGAATAAAATAATGTTCTGTTTGGGAAAATGGATTTCATTTGAAATCCAAAATTTGATATTTTGGGTTTGAAACGTTGTATTTCAAATACAAATATAATGTTCGGAAAATCATACAATTTCAAATGATAATATAAGAGTTGTCATTTGAAATCCCATGTTGAAGGCATGTTTTGAATGCTATTGGATTTTACTCAAATCCAAATCCAAATTCTTGGAGTTCTCAAACACTTGATTTCACTCAAATCAAGCATTCCAAATGAAATGCTGGTTCCCTAACACACCATAACATCATTTGGAAAACAAACATGAAACTCACTTCCATTTTTTTTTTATAATTGAGTCCCAAATTGCCAGGCATCATTTAGATTAAATTTTTGCAATGGAAATGAGAATGAGATTAGCATTGAATATACATTTTCATGACCAAAAAATCATGATCTAAATATAGGGAATGGCTCATTTCCATTCTCATTAATAAACAAAAAACTTAATCCAAGCACTATACTTTCTCGGAATGTATAGTATCCACAGATACTATTAGTCTCTTACAGAAACGAACCTCAATATACCACCCACCAGTTCAAACAAAAGCCCTAAATTTCTCACAACTTCTCTTATGAATTCACAACAAATGAAAAAAAAAAACGTACATTACCAAACACACATCCTCTAGGTTCAAATGCAATCAATACAAACAAACAGTAAAAAAATCGATTTTTTTTTCATAATCTCCCCACAACCTCAACCTATCGAATAACAAAGCATCAAATCCGAGCATGTTGGAAAAACCGAAAAATTGGAAACAAACATTTCATATAAGGAGATAACTAGTAAATCTGAGGCGAAATGGATAACCTCTAATTAGATCCGTGAGTCCGTAGCTGAATACGGGTCTGGAAGAGCCATCGGAGGGCGAGCTACCGCCATTGCCGGTCAGGGGATGGTTTTGAGAGAGAAAGGCCGCAGAGGTGGTCTTCGACGACCTCCATTGGAGAGACGAGAGCCTCCTCCCAGCAACTCTCAGCATCTTCTTCTTCTTCTTCTAGCTCCTTCTGCGATTTCTAGGGTTCGAGATTCAGCTTCTTCGCAGTCGCTGAAGAGAGAGAGAGATTGTGACAGTGACGAACTGACTATTTCATCTGCAAATTTAACTGCTAGGGGAAAGAGAGGATCTTTGTAAACCAAACGACGACGTATTTCAATAACGTTGAATTTTCCATTTTAGTTCCCTAAGGTTCATTTTGTTTTTTTTTTTTTTTTTTTGTTTCCAAAGTGATCTCTAATTTAGAGCTTCCAAAATGGATCCAATCCGTTTTTTGGGGGTTCCATGCGACAAATAGTTGCTTCTCCAATAACCATCTCTCACCTCGTTTGCTAAGGAAAATGCAAGAATGACGAAAGAGATACATCTTTACAAAATAAAATTGTTGTCTCATCATTTGATCGATCTAATCATTTTGATGGTCTTGTGCTAAAACAAATAATCACAATTTCATTTATAGTAGTCGTTGAGCTACATCACATCGTGACACTAATAAGACTATCATCTTGGACCCAACCTCGCAAATGCCAAAACTTGACTCATATTCGGGTTTGAGTCGCAATATAATCTCAATTTAGTTAGCTCAACATTGTTAGATTGGACATTAAGTATGAAATTCAAGTTAGTATTATGTCAAATGAGCCAATGTGGGTCTGAACCAACTACTAGACAGGTTGAATTACGTGGCACACCTTGATATATTTGTTTTTTTTTTTTTAATTTATACGAGTCATTTTTTGTTTTTATTTTTGAAAATTTATATTTTTATCGTTGAATGAGTGAATCAATAAACGGGCAACATGACATGCATAATTAAACGAGTCAAGTAAGTCGAACAAATTCAACATGAACAAAACCCATTATTAACCAAGTTGAGTTGCCACAACATTGACTAAGTGGAACTCAAATATATTCAAGTTCGAGCCATATCACTTGTAATGTCTCATATGTCACCCGATTAAACACACAAAACTTGATCCGATGTTCGAAACCTATAGCTTGTTAGATTCCGTCAGAAACCATTGCACAAGAACCACGAAGCAAAGCCCAACCAAACCAAGCATAGGAGGGAGGAAAAGAATAGGCCCAAATCCCACGAGACAGAGGCGCCACCTCTCTCTTCTAAAAGACCACGAGACCACGTAACAAGACAACTTCTATTAATATAGCTCTTGATTTTTATTTTATTTTATACATAAGCAAACGTATCACTCGAATTTGATATTTCTAAAGAAGCGAGTATGTAACTCATGAGTTACCTTCCACTAACTCTGACATCGGAAAGATCTTTAACAGAAAAGACCCGTGCTTTGTAAGATTTGATCGAGAAAAGGAAGGACCAGACTCGTCTCGTGAAGCAACGCACCCCTCACAAATCGAATTTCAATTGAAACTCAAACCTAAGGAAAACAACAAACTCTAGAATGGCTGATCTTGACAATCATGTGAAGCAACGCGGCCCTCACAAATCGAATTTCAATTTAGATTCAAACCTTAAATAAAACGACAAACTCTAGAATGACCGATCTTGACAATTTGTTTTAAAGGAAAAAAAATAAAATTAAAGGGATCATTTTAGAATATTCTCACACTGGACATTTACATCTATATAAAGATGTGGAGTGTGTCGACATTTCTGGCAAAAATTTCAGCCAAATTTTCCTGGCTAGAAAATGAAAATTTCCCGGGAAAATTCAAACTCGTACCCGAAACAAAAATTTCCCTTTTAAAAAACCCGCCCAAAAAATCACCTAAATTCCAAAACCATTTTTATCTTCAAATCTATCTCCTTTCAATCTCATCCTCGCACAATCTCCAAAACTCCAATTCTCTGCTTATCCTTCACCCCCATGGCGCACGTTAGCCACCAGCTCCCCTGCGACGGAGACGGTGTCTGCATGATCTGCAAGCACAAGCCCTCCGGCGACGAGACCTTGACATGCAACCTCTGCGCCACTCCCTGGCACTTGACCTGCCTCTCATCTCGCCCCCAAACCCTACTGGAGTCCATGAACTGGAAATGCCCTGACTGCTCCACCGTTGACGGCCACAATCCGCCGCCGGAGTCTGGATCCAGCGACCTTATCGCGGCGATTCGCGCGATCGAGTCCGATGCGACGCTGTCGGAGCGGGAGAAGGCGAAGAGGCGGCAGGAGTTGTTGAGCGGAGGTGTGAGAACGTCCGGCGGCGGCGATGAGGGATCTGAGAAGGAGAAGGTCGACAGTGGTGATGGCGTTCTGAACCTTCTGGATGGGAATTTGAACTGTTCGGTTTGCATGCAACTGCTCGACAGACCAGTCACGGTGCGTTTCATATTATACTTATATATTTGTTGAAGAGCTCAGGTTACTATGATTTGTTAGTTTCTACATTGCATTGAGAATTTAAACGTTTAATTTGAATTTGCTACCTGATTTCAATAGATCTACAGCTTCAGTTTTCTTCAGCATCCGAGACAGAACATATTTAACATTGAATTTCAATGATAGACAATTTAAATTTGGGGAGTTTGGTAGAACTAGGGAAAAACAGTCAAATTTGGTGGTTGTTGTCTTCATAATGATAATTTCAAGCTCATGAAATGTGGGTTGATGAGCTTTCTAATTTCTTGTGTCAATCGTTGAAATGTTTATTTTGTTTTGGGGCAAACTCTTTTGTTTTGTGGGCATTTGTGTTGTTTATGATTTTCTGTAGCTGCATGTTCAGTTCTTTTTTCGAATCCTTGATGAAATGCTGAGTTTTGGTTTACACTTGTGGTGTTTTTTGATTGGTTTGATTAAACTAATACGATTATTTTTTCAGATTGTGTAGCATATAGCTTAGAATTTTGTAAATTGTTGTTAGTTAGGGTACAATGGTTAAAAATCAGAAAAACCACTTCAAATCCACATTATACATGCTTTTGAAGCCTCCATGGTATGTTCAATCCCGCTAAGCCTAACACCTTCAAGTTTCTTTGTTGAATAACTCTTTTATATGTTTCATTTTACATGTAAAACTTGTCAGTTTTATGTTTTTTTTCTTTCTTTCTATTTTGCAAGCAAGAATGAAAATGAAAATCTACACTAAGTAGTGATTGGGTTATGATTTTTTATCTTTTCAGTAATGTAATTCAAGAATGAGAACAAGGATAAGATTCCTTTTATTCATGTTTGGATTATGACTTTATTTCTATTCTTGATTCCCAATTCCATTCCAAAATTCTTAATCCAGATGCTAACTAAATTTTAGTCTACCAAGTGTACCATTAGTGGGTAGAGTGCTGGTGCTAATGTGCTATTATGTTATTTGGTTGTATTCTTCTAATGTTGATCATATGTTATTGTTTCAGACTCCTTGTGGGCACAATTTCTGCCTCAAGTGCTTCCAAAAGTGGATAGGGCAGGGAAAGCGCACATGTGCAAATTGTCGCCATGGAATCCCAGCCAAGATGGCAAGCCAACCTCGAATCAACTCCACACTTGTAGTTGCTATCCGAATGGCAAAGATGCCAAAATCTGTAGTTTCAGGGGGAGCACCTAAAGTTTATCACTCTATTGAGAATCAAAACCGGCCTGATAAAGCATACACCACTGAGCGGGCAAAGTATGCTGGAAAGGCTAATGCTTGCAGTGGAAAGATCTTTGTCACTGTCCCTCCTGATCATTTTGGACCAATTCTTGCTGAGAATGATCCGGAGAGGAAGCAGGGTGTATTGGTTGGAGAGTCGTGGGAGGATAGGATGGAATGCAGGCAGTGGGGTGCTCACTTTCCTCATGTTGCAGGGATTGCTGGGCAGTCTAAACATGGTGCCCAGTCAGTGGCACTATCAGGAGGTTATCAAGATGACGAGGATCATGGGGAGTGGTTCCTTTACACAGGAAGGTATTATTCTTTTTTGCTTTGATATTCTTGTGAGTTCTTGTTTTACTTTGTGGCAATTAACTCGACTCTTTTAATTAATTGTGTTGTTGTGTTCGTGTTAATCATGTCTGACCTGCCTAACATGTTTAAATTAAAGTATTAAACAGATAGTTTAATCCATTTAGTGGCTCTTCTAGGGATAAAATGATAATTTTATAAGCTTGTTTTGTCAATAATGACCCTCATAAAATTACATGGGTCAAATATTTTGGGCTGTGTTGTGTCAATTTGAACTTATTTATTTAAATGTGTTGGGGTTTTTCATGTAATTTTGAACCCAATCATCTAAGTTTGTTGAGAGTGTCATCAACCCACTCATAAGTCATAACTGGGTTGGGTTTGTGTCATGTATCTCAAACCGTTTAACAATTGGATTTTGTTTGGGCTGAATTGCACTATACTTGTCCTTACTCCTTGCCTTTGTATTTGAGTGGCCAAGTTGTGATTCTTATCCTGCATAGTTATGTACTACATTTTATTGTTTTTGAATGTTTTGTGCTTCCATATGTGTGCCTTCCATGTATTTCATTCAACTGGGTTTTTATACTTCATTTTCTGTGAACAGTGGTGGAAGGGACCTTAGTGGCAATAAACGCACAAGCAAGGCACAATCTTTTGATCAGAGGTTTGAGAAACTGAATGAGGCACTGCGAGTGAGCTGTCAAAAAGGTTATCCTGTCCGAGTTGTGAGGTGAGCTGGCTACTGCAATATCAAGTATGCCTGGTTTGCATTATAATGTTTATCTGGATGACCAATCCTGATATGGGAATTTTCTTCTCTTACATGGGAAACCCACATAGTGCTTTCTAATATCATTCCATTCTATATTATTCATGGATTGAAGTATAGAACACAAAAGTTGCAAATCAGTAGATAACTATTGGATGGATAGATGGTATCAGCTAACTGATTATAATGCATAATGGTCTTGCAGTTGGTGAATTATGACTGTTGTATGCCATTTCCTCTGTCTGTAGCCACTCCAAATCTATCAATGCCAACTGAGAATAATATGGTTTTTGGTGCCTATTGGGGGATAATTTGGGCATTCTGTGTTGTTTTTTTGCTATTTGTTGGGCAGGTCCCACAAGGAGAAGCGTTCCTCCTATGCTCCGGAAGCAGGAGTTCGCTACGATGGTGTTTACAGAATTGAGAAATGCTGGCATAAAGTGGGCATACAAGTATGATCGTGTTCTTTTAACTGTAGTGATTGTGTTAAGTTACTTGCAAGGCTTAGATCTTGAGTGTGCTTTTTAATGCCTATTTGTGTCTTAGGGTTATAAGGTGTGCAGATATCTTTTTGTTCGATGCGACAATGATCCTGCCCCATGGACAAGGTCTGCTCTCTCTCTCTCTCTCTCTCTCTCTCTCTCGTGTCTCTTTCCAGGCCTCATTTTGTAATGAATGAATTTGCAGTGATGATCATGGGGATAGAGTAAGACCTCTGCCAGTCATTAAGGAATTGAAGAATGCAACTGACATCACTGAAAGAAAAGGATCTCCAGCTTGGGACTATGATGTAAGCTAATAATGCTGTTTTACTTCATTACTTGTACAAGTTGTGTTCTCTCTCAAGAATCAATTTTCACTCTTAATGGATCATGCCTTCTACTCACCAATGTTCCCCATAGGTTTATAGCTGAATAGTGGATGTTAGCAACTAAGGTAGTTTTGTTTGATTTTTTTTTTTTTTATATCTAGATTGCAAATCAAGAATAAGAAAGAGATTCTCATTTTTCATGTTTGAGTTATGACTTTTTGGTCCCTACCTTATATTCTTCTGCAGTTCAGTCCTGAAAAATTAAAAAGCTGTTCAATTTCACAATTTGTTTTCCAGGAAGAGAAGGGCTGTTGGATTTGGAAGAAACCTCCACCAGAGAGTAGAAAACAAGTGGATAGTGAAATTCCCGAAGAGGGAAAGAGAAAGAGGAAGCGTCAGAGTAAAAACATGTCCATTCAAGAAAGGCTTCTTAAAGGTATGGTTTTTGTATCCAATTGTTATAGACTGAATTCTTTGTGCTTATAGCTGCTTAGTTTTAACAGCTTCTTCCTTTGGGTGATTCATTTGCAGAATTTAGCTGCTACATTTGCCGGAAGGTGATGACTCTACCTCTCACTACCCCATGTGCTCATAACTTCTGCAAAGCTTGCTTAGAGGGTGCCTTTTTGGGTCAAAGTTTTACGAGGCAGAGGACTTGTGAAGGCAGGCGAACACTACGAGTTCAGAAGAACGTGATGAAATGCCCATCATGTCCAAATGACATATCCGATTTTCTACAAAATCCACAGGTATCCAGCAGGCAGAAGATATGCTACACCTTTTTGCCTCATGTGCATGTTGGGTGTGTCACAATATGACTAATTGTGTGTATTGGAATTCTATCACGATTGCAAAATGTGTGAGCCCAAATACGATATGATAACATTTTCAAATTTGTTGCAACACATATTTCAAAATGTCTATTGAAAGCATTTGAGTTTCTGTGCAGGTTAATAGAGAATTGATGGGAGTGATAGAATCGCTGCAAAGCAAAGCTACTGATCCAGAGGAAAATGAAGAGTACAGTGAAGAAACCGATATGGTTGATGCAACTGAGCTTATACAAGAAGCTTCTGACGAAACAGAAACTGATATGGTTGATCCATCTGAGCTTATGGAAGCTAGTAATGAAACTATGGAAGACCCAGACGATGCCAAGGACAAAACTTTGAAGCCAGATATCAAAACCAAACCCAAGAATAAACGCCAGCAAAAGAAACCGAAACTTGAAGTTGTGCAAGCCACACCTGAGGTTTCTAACAAGGAATTGCAAGGAACTGAAGCTGAGAGCAAAACCTGGCAAACTCGCAGAGGAAAGAAGGCGAGCACTGAGGGTAATCTGGCAACTTTAGATGCTGCTGGGGCAATGACTCAAGGCAAGATAGCTAAAATGTCAGCAACATAGTAAGCATTGGACATCCTCAGTGTTCAAATTGACAATGAAGATTTGGTTTCAGTTTTTGCTGTGTGATAGTCTCTTTGGTGGTTTTTGTTTATGTTGGTAAGGTTGAGCAATTAGGCCAATTTCAATGTTTACATACATGTATTAAGTATTGTACCTATGGGTACATATGTTGGGGAATGTTTTATAAATGGTTAATGTTTTTGGGTAAATTAGTTTTGTCTCCCCTATGTGTACATATGTTGGGGATTCAAACTTGTGTAATTTTAATCTTTAATGTTTTTGTTTTTGTGATTCTCACCTAGTTAACTTGTTATTGTAGGTTAATCTTTGTCACGTCATCACTCTATTGGCTAAATCTAAGAAAATTAAATGAGAAGCAAAATTGATGAATGTATATAATATACATAATTTTTTTTTCTTCAAACAATAAAATTTGAGAGTTTTGTTTTTATGAATCTTCTCTTAAATACACGAAGAAATGCTATGATCAGATTTTGTTTCGTTAATTTTGGCTAGCATGGAGAACAATTGTAAGGGGTTATCAATTGTGGTGAGCCACTTCTCTTCGAACCGGGAACAAATGGTTAACACAACTTTTATCAGTTGATTCATCAAGTATACATCTATTGCGAACAAACCACATTCATTATTAAATTTGCGAATGCGGTGATTAAGATCCAAAATTTATGTATATCAGTGTAACAAAAATATGTGTCTTGCTCTCCTATATTCCATTGAACTTTAGATGCCATAGCTATGACTTTTTTAGTATCTCCAGCATGACTTGTTAATGCTAGAGAAGTTTGGCCATGCACCAAATACGTCATCAAGCCTTTGTCTATGTCCTTTCTTATCTAAGACTTTTTTTCTCAATATTTACCACTCACTCAATTCGTAACATGACTCAAGTAGTTCATCTTCCAATACATTGAACTGAACCTTATCTTTAATTCATACTACAATATTTCTGATGTGTTCTATTATATGTTTTTTGTCTACGAGTTTGAGCATGCAACTATGCTTAAGTACATGTTACAACACGATGCAAAATGTTCTCTTATAATTTTTGAACTTTAGGATATTCAACTCTCTCATTCAAAGAACTTTATATTATTATTTTTCTTATGTGAGACACTTCACACACGTACGCGTGCGATACACCCACACACACACTTGATTTGTTAGTGTTTTAGCCATCAACATTTGATTTGTTAGTCTTATTGATAAATTCCTAGTTTTCCTTGTGTATTTGGGACAAAATTCATTAAAACAAAATTCTTACACTTTTTTGTTAGAAAAAAATGATATTTATGTATATTATATACATTCATCAATTTTACTTTTCATTTAATTATTTTAGATTTAGTCATTGAACTCAAATATTTTTTAGATTTAGCCCATGGAGTGATGATGTGGCAAAGAGTAACCTACAATAGCAGATTGATTGGATGAGAATCACAAAAACAAAAACATTAAGGGTTAAAATCACACAAGTTTGAGTACAGGGGATAAATCTAAAAAAAATTTGAGTACAAAAAAGGCAAAACTAATTTACCCAAAAAATAATATGTTTACTTGGTGAAGAAGTTATCAAGCGACGAATATAAACTAGTGTTAGGTGGTAAATATGTCATGGAGTTACGCATACTAAAAGAGAAGGATATTGGACATGTTAGTTAGCGCATGATGGTTTCATACAAAATTTATTTGAAAATAATTAGTGGTGAAATTTCATATATTTATTGGTACATAAAAATATAAAGCAAAAATGAGAGTTATAGACATTAACCGTGCAAGAAACATAGAGAATCGTGACTTAGCATGTGAGAGCTAACCAATTTGAATATACTTTGAGATATCGAGTTCAAATATTTTTATCGACGGTTAAAAGTTATATATACAAGAATAAAATGATAGTTATCTCCATACAGGGTGATATATTAAAATTGGAGTAATGGAGGGGCTCATTGGAAAATGGAAATAGTACACAAATGAATAATAGCATTGTAGAGGGACGATTGTGTAAATATTTTGTCACTGTTCTCGGATTTGCAGTGACTTTTTGGCTTCGCTCCAACTCCAACTCCAACTCCAATCAGCAGAGACCCCAAATAGAGTGAAACGATCGTCCATTAACGCGTCTTCTGTACGCGCCACTGCCGGTGAGTCAGCTATGGCTGACAACTCACTCCGAGTCCGAGTCGCCGCCGCTCAGATGACCTCCGTCAACGACCTCGCCGCCAACTTCGCCATTTGCTCTTGTCTCGCTAAAGTACACAATCTCTTTCCACTTTTGATTTCACAGTAAATGGCATCTCTTAATCACTTCAATCGGCATTTGTGTATTAGTTATGGTATCATAATTGCAAATGATGAATTGTTTTGCTAAAATTCATGTGTCGAACAATTTAGGCCATTTAATTGAGGTTGTGCTTAGATTTTCGAACACAAAAATGTCATCATTTGTTTTATAGATTAACTAGCAGTTATAGAGTGAGGGCATTCGGTAATGTATCTCACGTTGAAAGAATGTGAATTTTGTCGCCATTTGATATATACGTTGGGTCCTTCACCTATTAGCTTAAGCTTTGGCGTTTATCAAGTTTAACATGTATTAGAGCTGGTTTTGTTTGGGGCTAGTGACCGTCTTTGTTGCCTCCCTTCTTGGTCCCCATGCAAGCCTGCACGTGAGGGGGAGTGTTACTGTTAATGTACCTCACATCGAAAGAATGTGAATATGTCGCCACTTGATATATAAGTTGGGCTCTCCACCTATTATTTTAAGCTTTTGGATTGGATCAAGTTTAACAACATTTGTTGAATTCTTGTTGTTATGCATTTTGAATGGTTGCTTCATCATGGGTTGCTCTATGATTTTTGAATTTACTATGTAATATCTTGGTTTGTAGTTTTCTTGAACTGATGGTTTTATTATATGTATCCAAAAAGGAAGCAGCGTCTGCTGGGGCAAAATTGTTTTGCCTTCCGGAGACCTTCTCTTATATTGGAGTTGAGCGAGTGGATAATCTTAGGATTGCAGAACCTCTAGATGGACCCATTATGCAACATTACTGCTCTCTGGCTAGGTGGTAATCTTGCATCTCTATCGTTAATTTTTCAGTTCATGGAGTGCATTGTGCGTAGGATTTACTATTTGACCAATCAAATTTGCTTTAAGTTTAATGAAGTACCATTTTATTTTTCTTCTTGCACTTCAAAGTCTTATGTCAATCACATGGTTCGTGTCCTGGTTCCAGTTACTTGGTTGGTTTGTAATGTTAAGTTTAACGGCTTTGTTGTTCATGCTTGTTAGTATCACTTTCTCTTTAAATGATGCCAAATACTCATGGGTGTCAATGGAAACATGCGTGAAACCATTGGATGACCTTTTTCAGTCTTAGAACTGACTCATTTGGTTGAATATATCACTGGCAGAGAATCCAAGATTTGGCTGTCACTCGGAGGCTTCCAACAAAAAGGATCTGATGACGCACACTTGTGTAACACTCATGTTTTGATTGATGATGCTGGGAACATTAAAAGCACATACCAGAAGATACATTTGTAAGATGCCTTTTGATACCGTGGTCTTTTTGCATGTTCATATGTTATGAGACAAAACAAGGCTATGTTCTTCTTTGTGAGCCAACATTGGGACGTACTTTCTCTTCTTCTTCTTCATCCTCGCTATTTTCATTGTTACAATTCTATTTGTAGACATTGAATCCTTCTAGGTTTGATCCTAATCCAAATTCTTTGTGAATCCAAGCATTGTATTTGACTCAAATCTAGGATTTCAAATTAAATTCAAGAATCCAAATGGACCATAAATTATATCAACCCCATTTTACAAGACCATTGTGGAAGTGTTCAAACCTCCCTGTCTGTAGTAGGTCGATTATCATTACCTACAAATCTATATGTACTACATAAAATTACACATTACCGAAACTTGCTTAAAGCTTATACTACCGTTTTAATCCTGTGGTTTTGTACGTGCTACTTTGGAATGCTAAAACTAAACATCTTTTTAAACTTTTGATTTTTTTGAAGGTTTGACGTGGATGTTCCTGGTGGAGCAGTATGCAAGGAGAGCAGTGTCACGGAAGCAGGTTAATTCCTTTCCTATGTTTTTGATATTCCAAGTTTGTAGAAGTCAGCCTCATTTGCTTTTCTAATTCTATGCAAGGGATTCTGCTTTGGTTGGTCAGACTCTGAATTATAAGACATTGAGCACAGGCATTGAATATTCTAATTAAAGTGGTAATCTTTGTAGGGAAGGATATTGTAGCAGCAGATAGCCCCATCGGACGTTTGGGTTTACAGTTTGCTACGATTTGAGATTTCCTGAGCTTTATCAGCAGCTCAGGTTCCAACACCAAGCACAGGTACAAGAGGGTTCATGACGTTTCATTGCGATGAGTTCGAAAGCCCCTAATGCTATCCCTGGAATTGCAATCTACAGGTTCTATTGGTACCTGGGGCTTTTACAGCAGTAACTGGTCAGGCACACTGGGAAATTCTTCTCCGTGCTCGTGCAATTGAAACTCAGTGCTATGTATGACATCAAGTTTGACCTTGTTCACATAATTCTTCTTTCTCTTCTTCATTATCACTTACCAAAATTTGTGCAATAAATGAATCCACTGGCCACTTGCCTTTTGCCTATCATGGAATGATGTGATTAATGCACACAGGTCATAGGTGCTGCACAAGCTGGGAAACATGATGATAAAAGAGAAAGCTACGGCGACACTTTAATTATTGATCCATGGGGGACAATAGTTGGCCGCTTACCTGGTGAGACTGAGACTGGTTACCCATTTTCAATATTTTCGTATAGTCAGAGTCCGTCATATAAGATATCGTGTCTGTGTTTGTGTTTTGGCATGACCGTTTCTCCTTGTTTTAGAGTACTAATTGTTAACTTTGTCGAATTTGTGCTGTTTCCCTGTTTCAGATAGAGTGTCAACAGGGATTACAGTAGCTGAAATTGATTTCTCATTGATTGATTCTGTGAGAAGAAAGATGCCAATCTCGGAGGTAAGCTTCGAACCATGAGGTCAAACAATGTAGTTAACAAACCTAACGAAAACCAAAAAAAAAAAAAAGACAGTCGCTTTTGTGGTATCTTGAATGTTTTATGTAGTAAACTGTAGTCATAAATGTGTGCATGCACATGTACATAACAATTTTGTTAGTTGGAAGTTGGGTGCACGAGTAGGTCTTGACGCTGCGACCATCATTTGTATGGCTATGCTCTTGTTTCTAATGCAATCTTCCGTTTCAGCATAGGAAACCCCTCGAATTCTGGAGACCTGCACCTCTATGATTCGGAAATAGGCAATGCAATGCCATCAGCTTCAGTTTCCCGAGAAATGTTGTGTACTTGTGTTGGTA
The DNA here is from genome assembly GCA_036897625.1 of Pelargonium cotyledonis. NCBI lineage: Eukaryota > Viridiplantae > Streptophyta > Magnoliopsida > Geraniales > Geraniaceae > Pelargonium > Pelargonium cotyledonis. The sequence goes on from JAYMTA010000092.1 coordinate 24,813, forward strand.
TAACAAAAGAAAAAGTTAGTTAGAATAAAGTTTTTTCCCTTGTACTTCATGTGCTAATGTTGGAACGAATTCTTTGTTACCGATTGAGTAATATTTAAAAAAATATTTTTATTTTTATTTTTTGATAAGCGCCGGAACAACATTCTTACAAAGGCTTGTGTTTCTCACCTTTTAGTGGATGGCGTCACTCTTGTTAATTGTTAGTTCTCTCTTTAACCTCATAAATTCTACTTCATGCTGTCGACTATGGTTGTTGGTATCGCACGTATCGTACGATACGTATCGCGATACGATACGATACAGCACCTAAATGATACGTATCGCATGGGTGTATCGTAGTTAAGTATGTATCGTGTGTTTATCGGCTCGTATCGTGCGTATCTTCGATACAGTTTGATATGGACGATACATATTTTCTTGTGTTTTCAAGTGAATTGAGGTTTCTTCTCTAAGATTTACCAGTAATTCTAATTCAAAGATAAGACACACATCATTATTTTCTTACACTTCCACTTCTCTATATCGTTCCAATTTTATCGGATGTCCCCGAAGGGACTTCTTACACTTTCACTTAAAAGCTCAATATAATCAAAAATAGGATTAAAAATTGTAATTAATATTTTTATTTTAATTTTTTAAAATACAGAAAGATTGAATAATGCAAATAGTCATTGCTCTTTAAGAGTAGTCATTGTCTTCTACTCTTCTAGTCTTCTATAAATACTCAACTATCAAGTGAAGTTGATCGATGAAGATGAAGATGAGTACAATTACACATGTTTAGAAGTTTGGATTTTGAATTTAAAATTTGGATAACTAATTTAAAAAAATATACTTATTTTAGTTCAAGGATTTAATGTTATACAAACAAATAATATAATTCATATAAAGAAAAATATTTGTAAGTATTATAATTATTGTTTAAAAAATGTTGTGTATCATACGATTCACGATACGATACACAATACAAAAAATGGCTCTGTCGATACTCGATACGTATCTCGATTCAACAACCATACCGTCGATAATAAGACTCGAACCTAAGTTCAAAGTAAATTCAAAACGCATCAACTTTTAAGCCAATGCTTAAATATACTTTGAGCAATTACAAAATGATACAACTTATGATTAAGATATTCATGTGTTGGACACGTGATTCAATAAAACACTTAATGAAGAAGGTAACTAAAAATATTGACGATCATTTATTTTTTGTTCCAAAGACTTGTTTAAGTTACAAAAGTTTCAATGACACCAAACTAAATCCCTGTGCAAACATTTAAAGACTTAATTGTGCTATTATAATTTTTTATCTTAACCATGAGATTTTTAAAACGAACTTATCATCAACTTCTTTAAGACATATTACATTCATATTAATATCGTTCAAGCAGGGATTATAGACTCACAAGAGCGGTAAAATTCTCCCTACCAAGTGCATTTCTTGAGTTTCGAAATCAAGATATCGTGCTATACTAGAACAACTCGTTTTCAGTCGACACAATGCTTGGTGTTGACCCAATTGGGCTATTGGCATTAAAGCCTTTAATTTATATAAGCTACGTCAGCTAATGGGTCTCCTCTGGTTTCTAAAACCCTAGAATTTACGTAGCAGCTCACAGAGCAGAGACTCATAAACGGAAAATTCAATCAGATCGAAAGATGAAGACAGTGTCCGGTGTCATTACCCGCACGAAACCGTTATCGGTGTCGAAAGCAGCGACAATTTTGGCGACGTTCGTATCGGCCGAAACTGGAGCTTCCAAAGCAGTATCGGCGTACCTGAGACGCGCCTCCACTTCCTTCGACGAGGTCGCTCTGTTTCACAAGAGCCAAAACAAGAAAAAGAAACGCCCCGACGACGGCGGCGGCGACGCCGGAGAAGTGGTGGATTCAGAGAAGCAACGCAAGAGAAAGAAAAACCGGAAGGCTGCGGCGGCGTGAAGCATTTGGTGTTGGTTTTGAATTTGAATTTGAATTTTGTTAGGAGAAATTTGGAATGTATCGACTCACTCAATGTGAAAGGTTTTTGAAACTTCTTGTTGCTTAACTTTGTTCTCTGTTTGAATTTCCTTTCATCATCTTAAGAAATTGAAGAACACAAACTACACTGTACCAGTGACAATTTGTATCTGAATATGTGGATACGACCAAAATTCATTCTGATCTGATCAATTTCAAATTGAATAGTACTTATATTGAATCGTATTTTCCTTGAAAATAATACGACTTAATTATACCGAACAAATCCGCTTATTCTATTTTATCACTATGAAGCTTATCATATTCGAAATTTGGATTATCATCTCTAAATAATCTACAAATTTAGATTTAATCCATGCACATAATTGCCAGTGCAAAATTGTGCATTTGCAATGAGTTGGCAGCATCTCTCTATTGACTAGAGGGAGTTTCAATGTTTAACTCTTTCCTCGACATTTTATCAAGTTTAAATTTATTTTATTTTTATTAGCGATGTGGTATCATACTCGAACTAACAATATTTCTCACTTTTCAAAAGGAGCGTCGCCATAAACCCCACTCCACAAATACCACCCTATATCGTCAATAAAAAAACTCGAACTCGTGATCTCAGAGGAAATTCACAGTGATATTGACCATTTTGCAAATTTCCATAACTCTTTGTTTCTGTTATCAAAAGTTTAGGAGGCTTGAAGGTGAGAAAATGAAACTATAAGCATTAGTGTGGTGTAGTGTAGTGTACACAAGCATAGCCCACTAATTCACTTTGGGAGATTTTGGTGTTGATAGCATCCTAGGAATAGAGAAGAATGAAGATCTAATCCTTGTTAATGTTGATGCCTAATCAAATGGTCTAAGCATAACTTTTGATGTCATGAGGTCCATTTTGTTCCCCATTTCTTCTTCTTTTTCTCTCCATCCCAACTTCCTAGGCATCAAAAAACACTTCCACTAACCTAAAGTTAGCAAAAGCTTCACTCACAAGTTGTGCAGAAACTACACAATCTATCTAAACCAGCAACTGCAGATAAGGATCATACAAACTTTTTAGCCTGAACTGACATGTATGCAACTTTGATCACCCAATAATTATCCATGTTACTGTCAAAAAAGTTTGCAACTGGCTCGGATACAACTCGATCACTACTATCTGCAACAGTTTAAAGCTGAAACATCTTTTTCCTCTCACACTTGTCTGATGAGAAAGCAATGGGAATCATTTCTTTCTCAAAGTTACCCATTTTCACCTTCTCCATATCCAAATAGAATCTTACTAAAGCTGCTCATTGTCCTATATAAGTTAGTTTCTCAATAGCCTCTTCCACAAACAATATTATGCAAAACTTTACAATGAACACAACAATAAGACTCACCGTTGTTGCTCTTGGCATCATCATTTCTCTGCCAGCTGAAGGGACTGCGAGTACTGATGGCGTCCTCCAAGGATCATCTGAGAGGAACTGCTCTTACTCGATTGAGATCGAGACAAGCTGTGCACCATCTGCAGAAACAACAGATCACATTAGCGTAAGGTTCAGCGACTCAGCAGGAAATCAAGTCATAGTGAAGCATCTCAAGAACCCCAAGTTGCTGTATGCTCCAAAAGAAGGTTTGAAGAAACAAGGAGGTGCATATGGTGGGTTCCAAAGATGTGCTGTGGACCTGTTTGAAGCTACTGGACCATGCATGAACATGAGAGTGTGCTCTTTGTACCTTAAGAGGGTCGGTTCAGATGGGTGGAGACCAGGCTGGGCAAAGGTGCTTCGTCAGGAAGGTGGTGGTCGTGCAGTGCCGGACTCTTACATGTTCTACTTCAGGACATTCATGCCTGGAAATGTATGGTATGGGTTTGATTACTGTCACTCTAGAGACAGGTTTGTTCCTCATGTTGCAACCTTTGAGGACTTGGTCTGAACATCAATGTATGTTAGCTGAAGCTGTTTCCAAAACAAACTATTATCCTGTTATTTCTGAACATCAATGCATGTTAGCTGACATATAAGAAGCTGTTTCCAAAACAAACTATTTTCCTGTTATTTCCAGATTTTGCACAGTACATATGGAGCAAAAATCACAATCATAAAACAACTGAAAAACTTAAGCTCCGGCTTATATTTAGCTATGAGCTATTTTGCTGAACAAAATTATGAAACAAAGGAAAAGAGAGGAACTTTCAAAAGAATTAACTGCTTCATTGATACAATAGCAAAATGCACTAGTGCTTTTACAAACAGGTAAACCGACTACGTACAATTATGAATTATAAACCTGCCCAATATTGAATCATGTTTTCTTTTGCTCAAGGCAAAGAAGACGGTAAAAAAAAAAATCAACCCAAAACAAAAATTCTGTAGTATGACTATGAACAAGTACTCAACCAACCAAAGAGGTTGGCTCCATGGCAATTATTCAAGCCGGAATTCACGCATGTTATCTGGACTGCCAAGGAGATCAAATGATGTGTTACTAAGGGTGTCTTTGAGGATAGTGATCTGACCTTCTTTTAGAAGTACATCCTCGTCAAGAGCGTCTATCTTCTTCTTCAACATATTAACCTCAGAGTTCAACAACATATTCTTCTCGCTGTACTGTTTTACTTCCTCCCACATTATATCTCTCTCCTGTGAAACTTTTGGCAGCATACTTCTCATGATTGTCAATTCCTTTTTATATTCTTGGAGGTTGCTTTGAAGTTGGCTTATACTCTCATCCTTCTTCAGAATCTATTATAAAGGAATGAACATTGGAATGAGATTTCGCAATGCAAAGATAGCAAACAAAATAAACAGTCAAATGATTCATTAAAATTAAAAAAATAAACAGCAAATGATTCATTAAAATGAAAAAAATTAAAAGTTCTACATACTAAAAAAAAGAAATGCCAATAAAATTCATCATAGAGAGTACTAATGTTGCATTGAGCATAGGCAAGGTGTCATTCATGTCTATATAGCAACTGAAATTTAGTTACTATATGTGTACAAACATACATTGTAATGAACATATGAAAATACATATTAATGAAGTACCACAATATGACATTGTAGAGAAACAAAAAATAGATTCTGGAATGTAATATTTCTTGTATTTGATCATTAGGAGAGAACCCATAATATAGGGCATACAGAGTTGACAAACAGGGCATACAATTGACTAACACAAGAAAGAAAACATACTTAGACTAGGGCTTAATAACAGGAGTTGAAATATTAAAAATGCCAATTGAGTTGAAATATTAAAGACATAATTTATAGGATAATAACAGGAGTTGAAATATTAAAAATGCCATAATTGAGTTGAAATATTAAAGATGCCATAATTTATAGGATAATTTAACTGTTATCATCAGAAGTGAATTGAGGAATACCTGTAGCTCAAGATCCTTTAACTTGTGGGTGACACAGGAAAGGTTGTCCATGGAATTTTGAACTTCAAATCTGAGGATGTCGTTACCTCTTACTGCTGTTGCTAGTTCCGCTTGCAGCTGCTCAACTTCTAACTCTTTAGTGTAAAGTTTCTCTCTTAATAGACTCGTTAACAAACTTTCTGCCCTGAGTTCAGATTTTATGACATCCTGCATAAATAGGAAACATACATTCATCATCGTCATCGTCATCATAATTAAAGAACAAAAACATATTTAAACATACAAAACTGGAGCAGCAACTTACCTCCGAAGTTTGATCATTTACTTGCCCTGGTCCATCAAAATCACTGTCCTGTAACTGAGATTTCAACGCAAATTGATTTGATTTCTCACGCAGCAAAGCAGACATTGTCTGCAAACTCCTTTTTAGGTTTTCAGTCCCATGCTTGAAACCCTGAACTTTTATTTCAGATTCCACGATAAACTGCTCATCCAAACCATTCTTGATAGCTTCAATACCGTGCTTAATTTCATGTTCGCCTGATTTTCCTTTAATGAATTCCAGTAGTTTTGAAGAGAGCTGGGAGCTTTCATTTAGCATGGACAACCCTTGACTTTGTAAGCAGCAAATGCGAGCCCACATTTCCTTATCTAGCTTGAAAGTCAATGCACCAGTCTCATTTGCATTGCCTTTTAAGCGATCCAATAAGTTGATATTTTCATGCCGAAGAGAATCAATCTCTAGCCTATATGATTCAACCTCCCTTCTCAAAGCCAATTCAACTCCTGTCAACCTCATTTGCTCACTTTGCAATTTTGAAACATACTTATCATACACCCCTAGCGATTGCTTCTTGCCACATTCCTCATTCAATCCTTCTCTTAGTCCATCAATCGTCTTCTCTTGATCACTGCAGGTTCTTAGTAATCTTGTAATAGATTTTTGCAACTCCCTGCACTCTTTTGCCTTCTCTTCAAAATTTCTTTTCATGCAGTCTTGATCTTCTGCTGCAGCACTATATTTCTCTTCAAGTTCACAATGACTTTGTCGAATAGCTTGGTTCTCCCTACTTAGCTCCTCCACCCTAACTGTCAGGTCCTTCAGATTTTGCTCTGAATATTTCATCATGCTTATGCTTTCTGTTTCCCTCTCACTGAAAGAAGAGACTTCCCTCTGGAGTGAGACATTCTGCTCTGCAAGCTCCCTAACACGCTCACGAAGCCTCTGCTCCTCTCGCTGGTATCTTTCAAGCTTAAATGACCAGTCGCTTGACCTTCTGTCTAACTCCTTCTCCAATGCCAGCTGCAACTCATTCTTTTCCTTTTCTAATCTTCTGGTCCGTGATTCAAATTCTGTTTTCACCAATCTGAGCTCTTCCTTGGCAGAGGCCCTCTCTACCATTTGAGACCGTAGGAGGCCTGAAACTTCAAGGGCCAAATGCATCTTCTCCTCGGTTAAGTTTCTAATAGTCTGAAACAGTGCTGGTACATCAAACACACCGTCTTGAAGAAAACTGACATGCTCAAGCTCTTCAGCAAGAAGCATGATTCTCTCCTCCGACTCCTTAGCTCTTCTCTGTAACTCCATATCTATTTGCTCTTCAATTTCAATAGACTTAAAATCCTCGCCATTGTTCCCAACAAAACAATTTGGTTTCTCGAAGCTTGAGAAATCCTCACCACAATATCCATTAATTGATTCATAAGGATCATCCAATGAATAACTTTTTCTGCCAAGGACATCTGGATTTGAATCAAAGCAGGATTTAGCATAGACATCATCAATAGTAATGGGATCATTGAACTCCCAACAAGTTGTTTTAGGAACATGAGACTGGGAGAGTCTCTCAATCACATTCTTCGCAAGTCTTCGTGGAGACTCATTCCCAAATCCATTCTCCACCCAATTAGTGGATGAGAAATGATGACAGGTACCTTTGGCTTCTCTAAATGAATAAGACCTCGGTTTATCAATATCTGTTGGTGGGGTCAGGGCACGATACTGACCACGTGGAGGACGCCTCCCACTACCACCACTTCCATTTCCAATACAATTTATCTGATAAGAACTATTGAGCTTGTTCCTTTCCTGCTGTGGTTGCTGCTCCACATCAATGTAGCGATCTATGGTATTATTGCTAGAGCAATTTGAAGAGCTTCCAGATGAACCATGGTAAATTCTAGAAGAACCAGAAGAGCTGGGCCTCTCTGATCCACATGCATTCAGACTAGCTGCAACATCAAATTGTTGTGACTTGGCTCGCCTCTCAGGAGTAGGAGCATGACTACTGGCAAAACCCACAAATACAGTATTTAAGTATCAAGAAGCAATATCTTATGTTGCAAATGAAGGACAATACAGAAACATTTTTCTTCTGCTTTTTTTTTTTTTTAATGGATAGTAGCATACTAGCATGTTAAAAATATTTAATAAATGGGTTCAAACTCTTCAGATTTAGCTCACTGAAGTCTCACCGAGATAAACGATTGGATTGCTGTTTCAAAGCCTTGCTAGTTCTACTTAAAGTGGATCGATTATGATTGCTTGGGGAAGACAAGTTCCCATGTTCTAAGCCATCAACAAGAAAGGCAGCTGATGTCAACGTGCAGCTCCTCCGAAGACTCAAACTGTCACCGGATTTCTGGCTATCAGATACTTGCTTCAGCGGTGAGTTCTGGCTATCAGATACTTGCTTCCGCGGTTTGGAAAAGAAATTCATCACTTTTCGGAAACTGTTCTCACTCTTTTCTCCAGTTTGATTTGTCATCTGTAAATCTCAGATTGTAATTGCAAAGTGTGGCTTCTAGAAGCATCACTGGGACATGCACAGAAAATAAAGCACAACAATGAATAAAATTGAGAAAATAAAAGACACCCACAGAAACATCAATGGTTCTGCTAGGGCGTGAGGGCAGGTTATATGAACATCATAGGAAATCAGATGCCGAGAAACAACCACATACACCTAATAGAAAAAAATTATGCTATAATGGGAGCTGTGATCATGAGAGGAACATTTTAACCTGAAGGAAATATTCCATATTTTATGATTCACTTGAAAAGCATTTGAAGAAAATGATAAATCAACAGCCAAATAGCAAAGAAAAAAGAAGTGTACTAAAATTAGTGACTAGAAAATTCAGAGCCATAGCCTTTGAATAATAAGGGTTGCAACTTTACACGATAAAGCAAATAGAATTAGCCAAGAAATCAAAATAGCAGCTTCTGATTCTGTCACAAAATATATAAACTCCAAAAAAACAAACATAAGAACTTTATGAAAAGCATAATGGTGCTCACACAATAACTTGAAAATATCCATGGAAGCAAACTACAGATCTCTGTTCCATTTTATTTTATTTAAATCATTTTCCTGCAGAAGAACCTACAATGGATAAGGAAATTAGCAAGGAACAAGGACAAAAGAGGTTTCAAGAACCACTATTTTACAAGAACTTTATTAAAAGAAAGAGAATCTTCAATTCAACACCTTAAAAAATAGAGCCAAGGTTTTCGCAATCTTGTAACTTTAATACCTAGTATTCCAAGGAACTGATTGGACGAATATATCTTTAGCATATAATTATGTGACAAGTATATGTAATTTTGCTTTTGAGAAAGGAAGCAGCAGGTGCCAAGAAAGTACAGTTTTATAGAGTTCAGGCACCACTTTTGTTGTAGAGAACCGCATACAAAGAAACTGAATCAAAAAATTTCACACCCCAGTAGCTCAATGATTCAATCTCTCTAAGCACCAATAACCCTACACTGTTATAAAAATTCGGTATCACCCCCTTAAGATTTCAACCTTAATCCATCTTCTAGATTTAGCAAAGATGGTACTAGTGGGCAACCACATGCAAAATAGAGTAAACAAACCAAACTAGATCACAACAACCTGACACCAAAAGGGTCAAATTGTTAACAAGCACGTTTAGCTAATTCAACAGCAAGGAGGCTTTTCATGAAGCCTCTGCTGGGTTAGTTTTTCATATCTACACTACTCATAATCTAAAACTCCACTTCAGTTCCAAAAATTAATTTCCCTATAAGGCCTCTAATACAACCATTTTCTTAAACTCAATAAAAAGTTAGTCCTAGCTTGTTTGGTTCCTGAGAAACCAAAAAGCAAAAGAAGAATCAAAACTCTTGCCTAAAAGGCTACAACAAAAATCACAAACCCAATGAACAAGAAAACGAACCCCCAAAATACTAAATTCAATAAGAGAACCACACTCACCAGTAACCCAACAAAAATCTACTCTTCCCCTCCAACGATCAGCAACAAAACACACAAAGAAACTAACTTTCCTACAGAAGCAAAACCCAGAGTCAAAACCACTGAACCTACAATAAAATTCCATGCAAGGAAACTAATAATATCCGCTTACCATACACAGAAACGACGCTCCTCTCTTCTTAGAATGAATTCAAAATTCAAAAAACACAGCTCGGAGTCACAAAAACTCCTAAATTTATGGCCCAGAAACAGAGAATCAATACACAGATACCAGCATTTACTGAGTCACTGAATTGACGGCCGGCGCGAGTGACAAGTGAGATTCGATGGCCAAAAGCAATCAGATTTTGAAAAAAGAAATGGAGGGTTGTGAATTAAAACGACAGGAATTGGCGATTACGAAAAGGGTTTGGAAGAGATTATGGTTTCGGCAGACGAAATGAATCGAATTTAATGATGGGAGAAAAGAGAGGGACACGCATAAACAACGTCCGGTTTGATACGAAAGAGCGTCAAGGGTAGTTTCGTCTTTTCATAAAGGTTTTAAAAGAAAAGCTTTGGTATAAAGTGGAGGAGCGGGATGGGACTTGGGTGTACCCACCACCACTTTTTGAAACAATCACAAAATGTTACATTTTTTTTTTTTATATGACAAAATTGCACTTATTGATTTGTTTAAATACACATTAACTAGCGGTTTATTAAGTTAATTTTGTACAAGAGAGTGTTTTTAAATGACATTTGTTCATATGGATCGATTTGTGTTCGAAATGGATGATCGATATGTATTATCTTGCTTTACGTAGTAGTTCTGATGATTTTAGTAGATTTGACATCATCAACAATGATTTTTTAAGTTTGTCACTAAGTTTTACGAGAATGGATTCCTCTTCAGCTCGTCGTTTTGGGAATGGTGGCCCTATGTTTTAGCCTATCATTCCATTCTTTTGGACTTTTGTTCTTGGGACGGGTTTCTATCCCTTAAGTGGCTATGGATGTTACGTTGTTTGATGGTTAATAATATATGTGAATTATTTATGAAAATATATTGAAATTTAATTTACTTTCATATCAATTTTAAAAAAATTGGTATATTGATCATAAACCGAAGTCCAACGTTCTTAGATGTATCTCAAACTCGCCAGGGTTGTACACAAGCGTCTGCATTGCTCGGCCAATAGACGTGGACATTTTTATTTCAGTTGAATTGTAACATTTTCTTATAATTAATGATGACGTGAAATTTATTTTTTAATTAAATAAAAAATGGTAGCAATTCATTTTGTTTTTATACTTTTGTTTCATATTTATGTCTTAAATTTCGCACCAAATTGTCATTAATTTATTGGTCCTCCTTTTCTCTAACTATCTCCCACAGTACCAATACTAACTAGTATTTGATCCTGTGCGTTGCGCGGGTATAGTAAACCTAAATTTTAACAAAATATATTATTCATCTGATAAAAATGTTTGACATATTAGAATTTGTATTTATTTTAATAACTTTCTACAAATCAAATAATTCATCTAAATAGAAGTGTAGGTGTGGAAAATTTGAATAAATATTTACTTGAATGATTTACTACAAATTGCTTTTGTCTAACGTCATTATCTACTCATATAAAACTTGAAATTTTGAATAATTAGAATGCAATTTTATATCAAATTAAACCATTTATAATATACTTTTACTAATTTAAAGCTTTAATTTAAAGTGCATATGTCCATTAGTAGTTTAGATTGTTGGTGTAAGTACATGTCTTTCCCCTAAAAAAAAAACTCATTATGCTTAGAATGAGCTGTCAGTGAGTAAGTAAAGTTTACTGAAGTGTTAAATTAGCCTAAACCATTTATCCTCAATGATTCTAAGTCCACTAACACTTGTGGGTTTAAGACCATAAACGACTTCTAAAAAACATTGCGGTAGCTTAAATGGATTTGTTGCAAAAGAAGCACACATTCATCTTGATTTTGTTTGCTAATTAACTATTGTTATTCAAATGTCAGCCAATTTTATCTTCTTGAGCACATATATAATTATATGTTTATGATTCACGTGTTATAGCTTCTTAAGCTTAGGCATGTATGGTGTATGAGAGTAATAAGGATGTTTATAAAGTCTCATATTGAAAATATGTAAAAATCATGTAATGAATGGGTGATATATAAAACTTGGAAGATTTTGTTAGAATCCCACATTAGAAAAATAGAAAAATCATTGAGTTTGTAACTCCTATATAAACATAGTGATATAACCTATATAGATTAGTTATTGTCATATCTAAGACTAATACCTATTGTTATCAGTTAATAAGACGACTTTTTGTAACTTATGAGATATGAAGAGACTCTCAATGAGAAGGCTAGAAATGTTAAACTTGGTGATGTGACATCTTCAAGTTTAACATACATATGTTTAGGTTTAAAAATGAAATTTGACATATTTATTGAGGAAAGATTATTGTGGCATGTAGCCTTTTCTCATGAATTGTGCGTGTGCTTGACGTGGCACACTGTGTACCATTGATACCATTAAAATCCGTTTCTATTAAGGTATTTAGGGTTTCAGAAAGAAATGGAGAACCGAATAACCAATGACAAATTGTTACTGCTTTTATGTTAAAAACTATTACCTCATAAATTACATAGGAAATAGCTTGAAATCCATTTATCTATCGTGGCAACACCTAATCATCAACATATAAATATTTATTTAATTTAACAAATTTCATGTCAATTTTATTTTAAGTAACTGTGCAGTAAGTATTTTTGGATGACTAATTAGAAACGAAATTGTTCAATAAAATGACGTAATTGAACAAAAACTAAATTAGATATCAATTAATTTGAAAGAAATAAAATTGACACTTCTCCTTTTAAACAATATCTTTCATATTTTTAGCAATTCGAATGTGCATGTAACCTATAAGTAACATGTTTAAATGTAGTTATAACTCGAGTCCATTTGTTTTCACGAAAAAAGTTCAAAATGGTCTCTGAACTATCTAATTCGTGCCATTTTGGTTCATAAACTATTAAACGTGTCATTTCAACCCAAAAGATAGGTGAAACTTGAAAGAGCCGTTATAGTCACGTTTACAAAAACCAAGCCCCATTAGGACATTCCGTCAATATTGACGGAATTTGTTAAGTCTTGATGACGTGGATTTTAAAAAAAATATTTTTTTTGATGAAAATTTAACGGTTTTGTCAGTGATTTTGACCTAATATCCTGATATGGCTTAGTTTTTGAAAACGTTTTGAGTTTTGACTATAATGACTCTTTCGCCTATCCTTTGAATTGAAATGACATGTTTGATAGTTTAGAGACCAAAATGGCACGAACTGAATAGTTTATGGATTATTTTTGACATTTCTCCTTGTTTTTATTGTTACAGTCCATAAGATAATATGGTATTGTTTGTTTCGTCTATATCAAATGTATAAATGCAAAATGTACATAGAATTAGTTGAAATGGTTTCTTTTTTTTTTTAATCAGTTAAGCTATACAACATGGGGTAGCTCTCACATATAAACCTAAATAACTCACTCCATACCGCATGGGGGGAGACTCGAACCTGAGATCTCTATGGAAATTTGAAACATTTAAATATTTGACTCAACCTGTTTTGCTAGTTGAAACGAGTTAAAGTTGACGTGTATAATAAAATTAAATTAAAAAAAGAAAAGTGTTTGGTGAACTTTCTGTACATATATATGGGCAAGAGAAACATGAAAGATAATCTTAAAGAAAAGTGTGAATGGGATGAATGTTGCATCCATAATATCACAGGGATAAGGAATTTAATATTAGGTTGTGTTTGAGAATTTTAATTTGATTTGAAATTCATCATTTGAAATTTTGAATTTGAAATGTTGTATTTCAAATATAAATATAATGTTTGGGAAACAACAGAATTTCAAATGACAAGGTAAGAGCTGTCATTTGAAATTTCATGTTATAAGACATGTTTTGAATGTTATTGGATTTGACTCAAATTCAAATCCAAATTCTTGGAGTTCTCAAACATCTCATTTAATTCAAATCTAGAATTTTAAATCAAATGATGGTTCTCAAACACACCATTATATTAATTAACATTAAGGTTCGACTACCCAACCAGCCAATGCACATCTTCATATATACACATATACATGTCACTGGTCAAATTGTACCTCATGAAAAATAAAATAGACTGAAACTGATTCATTTAATCACATTTAAAGCCATATGAATCCATAAGACCATACTCTAAACACCATTTGATCATATGAGAATAAATAAATTTCACAAAACCACAAACTAAATACCCTGTCATTGCCAGATAATTCAGCTGCACTTTTCATGTTTTGCCCACAAAATGCACAAAATTTCTCTTTGAAGAATTTGACTTTTATTTTTCTTCATGTACTTACACCATTTATATTTTGGCTTTTGCCTGTTTTGGTGAAGCCATTTTAAAATCACAATAAGTGATAAAACTAATTAAATGAAAAAAAAATCTGAATCAAATTTATACATAAACGTATCAAGTCATATTGGGTCGAACGGTTTAAGATATTTGAATTTTCTTCAAACTCAGTAATTTGAGTCTTTTTCATGTTGGTATGAAGTGAAATTTATAGGTTAGAAGGGAAGAGTTGCTCTTGTTGTTTAACTCAACTAATAAAAAGATATATATACTTAGACGAGGTCTCAAAATCTAGTCTCTCATTCAAATGTTTGTCCCAGCTTGTGATTTCACCCATTTAAAGACTTCAATAGTAAATTTTAATTCTTTTTTTTAATGTTCAAAGCAAATACTTCATCGTTCTTAAAACTGGTGTTTTCATTTAATTAATGATGTGCATTTACTCTTTTATCATCATACACATGCGTTCTAACAATAAACTTGATTCACATTATCTAAATAATTGTAGGGGCACTATCGGTAATGCATACATTTGTTTTGGGATTAGTATAATGTACCAATACAATAATTAAGAGAGTTTTATGCAACATTATTGTAGTACTAATAATATTGGAAAGTAGATTATATGTGAAGTAATTAGTTTTGAAACATGCATGGGGATGGGCCACCATTTTGATGATGATGATGATGATGATGATGCCAAGACATGTATCCCTCAAATTTAGGTACCCTTTTATCACAATTTCAGGTGAGGTGCAATAATAATCACAACCCCAAGCATAAACATGGTATGATGTTCACAATGGTGATTATTAATTAAGTTAATTAAAACTCAAACAAAAGACCATAAAGTTAGTTATACTTGTGACACTTTTCTCTGAGCATGTTTGTTGTCCAGGTGATGGCATAGTACAAAGTAACTTGTTTAGAAAACAATAGTTTTTGGATGGTTAATAAATTTTACGTAGGATAAAATTGTAAAATTTGTCTACATTTGATAAATGAGTTTGGATGTGTACATGGTAATTGGAGTTGCGAAGTGTGTCACCATAGCTTCTATATTGGTCCACATATCTATGTGCGAAGTTGGTTCACTTATCAGTTCATAATATTTATTTAATTATTTAAATTTTGAGGTTAAAGTTAAATACGCCGTTACTTCATATATAAGTTAGATTTTTCACCTAAAAGGTTAAAGTTTTGAGTTACATTTAAATTTAACATGATTAGTTTCGATTGTGTTAATATATGTTTTTTGGATCAACAAAAAAGTTCGAATATAAGATATCAAAAGAATGCAGAACGCTTAAACGCATGACCTAACCTGTCTTGGTTGTCGATTGTGTTAATGACAATTTCAAAACAGTTATATAAAAATTTGGCATGATTAGGTTATTGAGAGAACATTTGTAACTCCTAATTTAAACTTGAAAAAAAAATTTATTGTTGGTATAGAAAGAGGTAAAGTTGGGACATATCGTCGCAAGGTTAAATAAAATGGTTATGATATAAAAAAGCAAGAAATGTAACTTAAAAAGTGGCGATAAAAAATATATATATATTATATGAATTCAGCGTGATATTCTGCTCCCACAAATTTATTTGAGTAATTTACTTAATATTTTAATTTGACTCATATTCATTTTTTTTCTTCATAATATCATATATAAAAAAAATTAGGAAAAGTATTTTTCCTTGTATAGATTTTTACATGTATTATTACATGTATTTCATATTGATAATGAAAATGTTTAGCGTATAAAATGGATAAGTTTCAATATTTTAATGAATTTATTACAAATATTAATATTTTGTACCTATTTTATTATAGATCTTCCAAAAAAATCGATTGAATTTTTCCCATAAAATTTGAAGTATTATAATAAGCGTTTGCAACTTGTTAATGTATAACTCGTAAACGTTTGTATACTAAAAATTGTAAACATAATTTTTCTTCGCTTAAATCGATAAATGTAAGTAAATATATTACAACATTGAAAAATATCTATTTTTTACTCTAAACATTTTCATTATTTCTACCAAATACATGAAAAATACATGTAAATAAAATACATATGTGAATACTCATCCAAAAAATTATACTAATTAATTTGTATGTTGTTTTTTTTAAGGAAAAAAGTGAAATATTATTAATCACTTAAATCATCAAATAACAAGTCAAATAGAGGAATAGAACTCTGGGGACCAATCCATTCTACATAACCAGATGATCGCGCTAGACAGTGGGCAACTTGATTCACTCTTCTCCTAACAAAAACGAAATCTATACTATCAAACTAAGAAGTTAAAGACAAGATATCTCCGTAAATCAGTCTCAAGGCACTGAAATCTCCCCCTCCCCCACCCCCCCAGGTCAGATAGAGGAATAGAACTCTAGGGACCAATCCATCCTACATAACCAGATGATCGCGCCAGACAGTGGGCAACTTGATTCGCTCTTCTCCTAACAAGAACGAAGTCTATACTTTCAAACTAAGAAGTTAAATAAATCAGTCTCAAGGCAATGAAATCACCCCCCCTCTCTCGATCTTGAAAGTGTGGACAACCTGACGAACATCAGACTTTGCAATAATGTTACTACACCCTTGCTCAATGATCAAGCCTGAGTGCTTCCTTGATAGTTAGTGCTTCCACCAAACAATGATCGAGTGAGCATTGTCGGTCTGCACAGTCGCCACCCGGCACCTCCCGGAATGGTTCTAGATCACTGAACCTCTGTTGGACACAATACTGACTGATTAGTTTAAGTCTTCAAAATTATTTTATTTCGAATATATATCATTTTTATTGATAGTTAAAGGATCAATATCACCAATAGTACACAAACTTTAGCATAATACTCAGTTTCACACACAAAGCTTTAAAAAAGTTAATTACGTACATAAACTTTCAACTACAACCCAAGTTAATACAATTAACTTTTCCATGAAGTAACATATAAAGAATGATAAAATTGACACATAAGCATTGCGACTTATTTTCTCATATCAATTAAAAAATCATGCTCTTTCTCGCATTCAAAAATATTTTATAAAAATTATTGATTTGATTGATTTCAACATAAATTATGAAAGTGCTTTAAATAAAATAATGGTTGTGACTTGTGAGGAGTCAATTTTGTAACCACCAATAAAAAGGACGAAGAAGCCCATAGGCCCATCGAATGATGGGCCTCATTTCATGAAATGGGTTGTCCCTGAATAATATTGTGACAACCTCTTTATCACTAAATACCCTATAATTATTATCCAAACTATCAATTCAATAATAAATTTAAAAAGAAAAAATGCTACTTGACCCAAAATTTGCACAAAATGATGTGCCAATCTACTTAACACATTTATATTTTATATTTTTGTAATTTAAAATTAAGTTTAAATGATAAAATTCTGACATATAATTTCATCACTCTCTCATGAATTTGGAGCCATTTTGGGTCCCTGAATTTTTAACCCAAAATATAAGAGACAATAATTATTTTAGGTCAGTATGTGAAAATTCAGGAATCATTTAACGTTAAATAAAAGTTTAAGAACTAAAGTGGGATCGAAATACGAAAGTTCATAGACCAATTAGAAAAAATTTAGAGACCAAACCAAGTCAAGACATAAAATTTCAAAGACCAAATTGATTTTTCTTTTTTTTTTTTTTTACCATTTTTGAAGAAAAATAATGAATGTGGAACCAACTATTATCAGAGTAATTGATTTAAGATATTTGCTATTTTAGAGATCTCATGTTCGAATCTCGAACTATACGCTGACTTATAATAAAAATATAATGAATGTGGAGCCATTATTTGAAATAGAAAGAAAAAGAAAAGAGATAGTTGATAATTATTGTATGATGTACTTATCTCAATTCATTGTGGTCCATTTGCCTCATATATTATGAGTCATTACTTTACCTATTGAAGATTGCAAATCTCAATTAATCAGTTTTGTTTGTGAAGTTTGATTCAAATTATTATGTTTGTAAAGTTATATATATACGAGAAAATAGAATATGAGAAAATAGAATATGAGTCAATATTTTTTGGGTTTAGCCTAAACCAAGCTAATGAGGTGATGACATCTCAAATAGTTTCACTCATACCCACCCAAGTGAATTGGTGGGAGCGGAGCGATCCGCACGGATCCAATTATTTTAATGTGGTGTCACCACCTCATTGGTGGTTTAGCCTAAGCCAAAAATTAATTGGCTTAGCCTCCCTTTTTCCATATATGTATAAT
>JAYMTA010000093.1:0-42811 GCA_036897625.1 Pelargonium cotyledonis
GAAGACATCGACGACGGAAGATTCGTCGAGTCTTTTGTCGTTGGAGAAAGGAACGGAGGCGAAAGGAGAGCCGTTGGATCGAACGGGCCATGTTCTCTGCTTCATCTTGGTCGTCCAGTTTGTCGGAACAACTGAGAGTAGCAGAGAGAATTTATTTTTTCATTGGAAGAAAGGAGAGTCGGTAGATATTTGCGTCACGTCACGCCTGCATGTCGCTATCACACTGCTTGCGGCAGTAAATAATACTGTACTACGTAGGATTATCTTTTGGGCTTATTACAGGCCCAATTGATACTGTTACTTAGGCCCATGAAAAGCCCAAATTATATCTAACATGAGCACTCAACTCAACAGTTGTATTGAGTAGACAGATCTCTAAACTCTAATGAAGAGAGGCTATATAATGATGCATTAATTGATGTAGTGGGTAGCATTGGGCTATTCCAATACTTTAATGCATAGCCGTCGATTTGATGGGTTGTGGGCCCACCCTCAGCAAACCAATTGCCATTTTTTTATCATAATATTGGAGCTGTCAATTTTAATTCTAACTCCATGTTTATTCGATAATATCTTTAACAAAATTTAACTTTATTTGAAGTTGGTTGGATGAGGTTCATCAGGTAAAATTGAGAGTTTGGTCGGGTCGGGTCAGGTTAGGTCAGATCAGGTAAATTTGAAAAATTAACTGATGTTATGGTTACAACTTAGAAATCTGACTCTAACTCGATCAACTCAAAAATACTATAGGTTTAGGTTATGGTTCAACAATTATATATATCTACCTTAGATTTGTCAACTTTAATTCAGGCACATTACCGACAAATGTTAGAAGTGGTAACTTGACTTAACTTTAAGAATTTGTTTAAAAAAATTGTCTTATTAAAAAATAACTTAATAATATCAATGATTGAATATGTTATCGTAAAATGTTCAATATTGATTATAATAAATTATATATTAAGTCATCTAAACAACTATATAACTATAACAAAACAAATTCTTCGATTTCATCTACATAAACAACTTATATTGTTTCACATGATAGAAACATTTATCTTATCAACAAGTTACTCAAAATGCATTTTATAGAGCAAAATGCATTTCATTTAAAAAAAAAACATTTTAGATCATGTAAAAATCAATTATTTAGAAAAAAAAAACATGTTTCATTTGAATCCTCATTTATACATTTTTATCATGTTATTATGATTCATGCCACACATGTGTATCTTCTTCAATATGAACTTAATGTGAGCATATTCATCAAATGATTCAAAACACAAAAAGAATTATTAGAAGATTATAGCATAAAATATTGGATGGATAGTGATTATCTAGCACACAAGATCCTCATGTGGTCTCCAATAATGGGCACTAAACCATTGAAAGTATAATAATCATATAATTCAAATTGATCCACCTACAACCCTCTAGTAGACTTATGTGTCACCACGCCATTAACTGCTTTGGAGATGAATCAAATCCTAATGAATAAAAAATGAAGCATAAGATTAGGTGAAGCATCAACCATGCATATTCTATTATCCAATTTATTAAAAACAACATACACAATAGGTTTTGGATCTTCCACTTGAATGATAAACATTCCACGTTGAAAAAAGATTAAATAGTGTAATTGACATGTAGTGTCCAATTATTGGTGTGGTTTGAAGAGAGGTCCACTGAAACTCGCATTGGATACTCCTAATCTGCTTGCGAACGTAAACGCAAGTGTCTTGTCTTATTTTATTGTGAACCCCAAAAGCTTTTCAGCTGAGTATCCTCCCACTATCAAAAAGAGTCCGAGGTGGGTGGAATTGGTCAATCAATCTGTAACACGATACAAACACAACATGAAATTAGTTTCAAATATTTAAACGCGTTCATACCGTGTTATCCAATTCGTTTAATAATTAGGTTGAAGTCAAGTTGACATATTTAGCATGAAACTATGCTGTGAACAAGAATTGTCACCGAAGGTGGGGCTAGCATTAGTAACCTCCCTCACCGCCAAAACAATTTGGGACATCTCTTGCTCTCTTTGGCAGTCAACATCTTTGCAGAGCAGAACAGAGCGGAGCATCTTCACACCCATGAAAAGGGCTCGCTGGGTCTTCTTTTTAGCTTTGAAATTTAATTCCATGTCTGCCATGTTTCAGTCTCATTGATTGAGGGACGATATATAGTTGGTTTCGTCATTAACAGTTCCAACTTCTAATCAAGCATTTGCAGAGATCAAGAACTCTGTTTTGGCTCTGTTTTAGTGTAAGATGATGACAGCAAAACAGGGAATGTTTTTGGAGATAAGCATGTGAATTAGCCGCTAGAGTGAGTAGTGCTAAAGCTATTTATTGATAACAATAATAAAACACTGTACAGAAAGATCTGTTGGTTAATATGCTGCCTAACATGTCATCAAAGAAACCTAAAAACAGAGAAACTAGAAACCAATAAAATGGCAGCAGAGAAGAGAAAGAGCAATTGTAACAAACTATTTAGCTCTCTCAACATGGCGAATGAAAACAGTTTCTAATTCAGGGGTGGAAAAGAACTCTCTAACGCCGGCACAGTTAACGTTGTGATATTTGCATTTCGAAGGCTTCTTCTTCTTCTTTCTGGGAGCCGGCGGGCACGTCAGCAGTGTCGGAATCTTAGCTTCCTCGCCGGTCGGCGTCGTGGAGCACCACTCTTCGCCGTCGCCGTCGCCGTCAACCTTGTAACTTTCCTTCTCTCCGGTTGCTGTCGTATATATGGGCTTCAACGGAGCTCGCAAGGGAACTCCGGCGATGACCCATTTCTTGGCAGCTTCTGTTTCCAAGAACCCACCAGCTCCCTCATGGTGATGACGCTTATTTTCTTGAAAACCCATGATCAAAGACCAGCAAAAGCTCGGAAGAATGTCGAATTAATATGGAAAATAAGAGGAGAAGAGAATAAAGACAATATTTTTAGAACAAAAGGATGGTTGTTTTGGGAGTACTTTGTGACGAAAGCTGTAGGAAGGAGAGAAAAGGAAGAAGATGGAGAAGAAAAATGAAACTTTATTTTGAAAGGGAAAAGAAGAATTTGAAGGGAAAAGAAAAAGAAAGCTATAAATGAGAGTGTGTTCAATTCAATGAATATATGTATTGGTCTTTATACCAATTGGAGGCGGAGACGGAGAGAGAAATGGAACCCGAGGAAAGAAACTCGTGACATCATTATTTAATTAAATAACACACTCCTAACTTTTTTAAATACAAAAACTATATAATATAATAAAAATTCGATTGTGATATAGAGAAAGTGTGTATCTAGCTGCCCGCGGGCAGGGAAGAGACTGTATTATTGACTTGGGTTTTGGCGCCTAAACTCAAACTGTGCTTGGTTTTCCAATTCTACCCTCGTTGCATGACGAATTTTACCTCTTTACCTCTACAAAGACTTTCGTTTTCATGTGGCTCCCGCAGTCAACGGTTGTGAGGGCGGCGGCCAAAGTTGGACCCTTTGACTTTAGACCACAAGATTTGACCGACCCTTCCTTGGACATTGACCTGGCTGTTCGAGTAGTAACAAGACACGTGTTATTCGTTGTCTTCACACGTTAATGGTCATGTCGTGTTTGTTATGAGGCTCTCTATAATATGCACAAACGATTGATTATTCGTGTTGGAACACGCTTGCATGACACGGTCACTTAATAATACGTGTCGTGTTCGTGTGCAACACATGAACAACAAATGATCTGTTCCGCCTATATGGTAAATGTTACATGAATCTTGAAAAGTCGGTGAAGAAGAGCCCATACCCTTGTGCAGAATGTTGAGATTCCACATATGCAATGCAGCAGCAAGAGTATAGGCCCTTCATTAAAAGGGTAGCAGAGTAAATAATTGAAGATCCATGTTCACAACCCGTGAGGAATCTAACTGTAACAATGTGACTCAGGAACAAGTGAAACTAGCAATGCCAATGTACATTGAGTTTCACCGACAAACAATTATCTGGAAATAAGCTTACGACATAGGCTCTTAAGCTGGTAATTTACCCTTGTTTCTGTCCGAATTCTGGACCCGGGACAGTGGAAATCCCAGTGGCTTCCAAGAGCTTGAGACAGTAGAAAACATCGGGAACTTTTCCTGCCCTTTTGGCAGCTTCTATTGCTTTTGGTGGCTAGTGTATCTGAGGGAATGGATACATGGCACCTTGAAACATTATTATGGATCCTCATTAGTTACTGAAATACGAGAAACCTCGCAGAATGGAAGCAAGAAATTAGGATATTTAAAAGGCAAATTTGTACCTTCTGCGTGCGGTCATTATCCCTGCTCTTCTCCTTGGTGACTCAAGAATACCTTTGCTGTTTGTTGCATCATTCGTTATAGGTGAAATGATGAACATTATATTGCTCAGATAAAAGAATAATAACAATGAGCAATATTGTATGTTTCGATACTCTTTAAAATTTCAATTGAAGGATTTTAATTGTGCTCGACTTCATTTTACAAGAAAATGTTGTGATAAGATAGAGTAATTGGTTTGATATATGAGTGGCATAGAAATAGTTAAAGTGGCTAACATAGTCCTGTTAATCTGTCATCACCAGATTTCAAGTTCGCCAAATCTCGAAATTTGTTACTCTTCCAAATTCATACTCAGATGCATAACTTCTATACAAATTCACATACAGATTAGCATGAGATCTATGCCCTGTAAACTTTGATACGAAAGACAGTAACAAAAACACATGCCTGACTAGCAACAAAAAAGGCATGTTAAGAACCACAAGAACAAACTAGAACTTTGGGCTGTTCGTACAAGTGTTGGGCCAGGATCCAATCCATAACACACCAACCTCTTGCTGTACACCACACTCAAGAGCACCGTTGGTCACGAAACAGCAACTCCAGGCTGTTCATACAAGTGTTGGACAGTCCGTTAGTCTCAACTCTCAGCACAAGGAGGTTTGTGTGTGTTTCACAAGACACAAGAACAAAAGGACGGCAGTGCGTGGAAAGTGAATGAAGCTATGAGGGCGTGATTTGCTGTGAGCAATAGAGAGAACTTTTTTCTATTTGACACGAGATAAAGTTATATCATTCAAGTACCCCAAACTGAAGATTAATGTCATAAAACTACAAAAGATTCTCACTTCATTAATTAGTACTTAAAAACAAAGTATGCAGTTGAACTTAAGATGTCCACTATACAAATAAAGAG
Organism: Pelargonium cotyledonis; assembly: GCA_036897625.1. NCBI lineage: Eukaryota > Viridiplantae > Streptophyta > Magnoliopsida > Geraniales > Geraniaceae > Pelargonium > Pelargonium cotyledonis. The sequence continues at coordinate 5,203 of JAYMTA010000093.1, forward strand.
CGAGTAAACACTTGAAAGAAACTTAATAAACAATAATCTAGCTAATTCTATTTGCAGACAAACATATAAATGGAGAGAAGCTACACACTGTAAAAAAAGGTGCATTGTACCAACAAGAAGATTGCAATGGTAAAGTGCCTCTATTGAACTTATAGAAACACTACAAATTCAGTTAATTTTAAAGGCATTTTTATATATAGCTTCTAAACAGCAAGGCCAAACTGTCTCTATAGTAAAGGCATGAGTTTGGAAGAACAAAAGGCCTGAAGTGTACCTTTTCCCCTTCCTTCTTAAGCTCAGAAACTTGCAAATTCAACTCCCCTCTCGCAGCATATTGAACCTTCTTAAAGTTCTCACTCAGTGTCTCATATAGTCTAAACCCGACATAATGAAGGTAAGTCCTTTATTACAGGTCTCACCATGATACAAGGTGAGATTGCAAATGCAGTTCCTCATCTGAGAAAATTTAAGAGACAAGCTTGAAAACGATGACTGCCCCAGACAACAAATTTGCAAGCTTATAATAGACATCACAAGTAACATCTTAAATTAAATTACAGGTTTAATAGTTTCTGAGACAAAAATTTGGGGAACCTGAACTGGTCTTAAATCTTAATTATCAGATTAGTCAATTCATTTTGGAGGCACAAAAATCCTGAAATAACTGAATCATTGCATGTTCAAGTTCAACCCTAGCATCCAAGCCCAAGTCTTGGCTCAAATGAAAACACAAAATTGAAAATTATCCATTGATTTTACTAGCAAAGCATGGCTATTCAACATAAGAAATCAAAATCAAACAAATTGAATTGAATCAAGAACAGCCCATCAAGCAATAGAAAGGATCAAAGATCCATGCCCACTAAACCCATATATGCATTCTTTAAGCAAAATAAACCATACCCGACAATGAATGTGAGCAAATCCAGAAACCCACGACAAGTCCCAATGGACCCAATATAAATAAATAACGTGGGAAATGGTGAACATATGGATACGCATTAACCAAAACTCATAATCAAACAAAGAGATTAAGAAAATCATCAAGTGAAAATCCAAAACTTGATGGAGTAGTGAACCAGAGATCGCCTATAGCTGTAAACTTTAGGCTTTGAAGGAGCTAGAGCTAACCTGTGATTGTGAACCCGCGGAAGCAAGGAAGGAACAGAGTTGGAGTAACAGTGACAGGAATGGATAAAGTTGGAGTCTTTTCGTCGTTTCATTATGTGGCACTTGGCACACACAAACTACACGTTGCTATCACCTGCTCCACTGAAAATATAGCATACGTGTTTCACATGGTCGATCATATTCATATATTTGATTTTCGATCAACTGCACTCTTTTAATTATTGTATTTTTCATTTTTTTTGTTGGTAATTATTTGAGTCAATATAGACACTAAAGTTTCTTTTAGTCTATCATTTTAAGCAAGATCTTTTGCAACTGTAGTTACCAAACAAGCAATAACTTCTAATGCTTGATAGCATTTCGAATTATTAGTTTGAAAGATGATTATTATATGTTCACTTGATACATTATTTACCGACAATTATAGGTACTTTTCAAACTATTGTCTCGATGTATTTTCATATATCTATTAGTACAAAAAAAAAGTAGACCTTTAAACAATTATGCATACTTTCCGACTCTACTTTTAAACAATTATATGTATATTTTTCGACGTTGTGCATGCAACTAACGTATAAAAAGTACATGAAAATACTCACAACATGAAAATCAGTGAGTTATGACTTATATCCTTAATGCGAGCCATGGAAATCGATTAGGCTCCATTAAAAAAAGACAGGATTTTGGCTGTGTTTAACAGTTACTATGAGAAATTTGGGACCAGCAAGAAAAAAAACACTGAATACAGAGCAAATTGCCATTGTTGGTACTTGGAAGTGTTGTCTTAAAATATTACTACTATTAAGGTCGATTTTGAGTTGTCTTTTGATATTATTCAAAGGGCAACCAAAATTAACCTTTAACACCTTATGTTCCTGATTTTTTTTTTGAATTCTGATGTTAATTTGCAAATTTGAAGAAAACGGTTAAATTCACTCAATTCTATGCCAAAATTAAGCTTTAATTGTTACTCTTAAGTTACATTAACTAATAAATCACTATTGTTATATATTAAAAACTAATAAATAACTATAAATGCACCAATATCACACAGTTTTTTTTTCAATAAAATGGCATACAAAATTGTTTATAATTGTTCTCAAAAAAAAAAAAAAATTGTTTACAATCGTTTTAATTTTTAAACATATTAGCAGCCTTTTCCAGTGAGGGGTAATTTGGGGAAGAAAATAGTAAAAGAAACTCGAACCGGTCGTCACCTATCACAGTACTATTACTATAATTACCAGCGGTTCAGCACGATCCGTCGAGTCACAGACCAACAGAAAATGGCACTTCAGCTCAACGTGCAAATTGCCAGCGCCAAAAGCCAGAGGGCGGTCACTTCTCCGTTTCCGTCCCCCTGCAAAAGCCCTACCTTCTTCCCTCACTCTATCGACAGCTCTATATCGAAGCCTTCGTCTTCGTCTCTGCTCTCAGCTCCGTCGCAGCACACCAGCCGCCGCCGCCGTTTCAGATGCGAGATCAAGTGCTTCGAAAACCCCTCCAATTTGCAATGCGTATCTGGTGCCGATCCCAACCGAATCATGCATAAAGATTTTTCTTCTTCTTCGATGCCAATGGCCGCCACCGCTTCCGCTCTGGAATCGGTCCCGGAGAAAGTGAAGAAGGTCTGCCTTTTCTACTGCGACGAGACCAAAGCCCTCGCCGAGAGAGTCGCCGCCGAGTCCGACGCCATTGAGCTTCGCTGCATCACCTGGAGGTATTGAATTTCACTGTTTCAATGTTGCAGGATTCGAATTCAGATCATTTTTCTAGTCGTTGAATTGTTGAAATTCGAATCTAATTTCTGCTATCATATTGTTGGAGGATGTCATTAGTTTGATTCATTACTGTTTTGATTGATATTTGATAGAAAATTTGAGGATGGATTTCCCAATTTGTTCATACCTAATGCTCATGGAATTCGGGGACAACATGTAGCTTTTTTGGCATCGTTTGACTCTCCTGGAGTGATTTTTGAGCAACTCTCAGTTATTTATGCATTGCCCAAATTGTTTGTCTCCTCCTTCACTCTAGTTCTTCCATTTTTCCCCACTGGTACTTCCGAGCGAATGGAAGATGAAGGAGATGTTGCCACTGCATTCACTCTCGCGCGAATCTTGTCGAATGTACCAATTTCAAGGGGAGGGCCTACTAGTCTTGTGACTTTTGATATCCATGCCTTGCAGGTATTCTGTTTGACGTGGATTGATATTGATACGAATACATCCTTGTTTGAATTTTGCGGATCATTAGTTTTTGACAAATGTGTATCCCTTTGTTTTATTACATTTTAGGAGAGATTCTACTTCGGTGATAAAATTTTGCCATGCTTTGAGAGTGGGATACCATTGCTTAAAAGTAGACTCCAAAAACTCCCCGATTCTGACAATGTAAGATGTTGATCTCACCCTTCTATGTTGCATGCTGGTTGGGACTCTGGTGTTTATTTATTTCTTGGATCTCCAAGGGGGCCTCAAAATTGAATGTTAATTCTGCTACACTTTGAAGTAGTTTTGATCATTATGTGCGTTGATGTTTGTTTTTTTCCCCCTTTTCCAGATAGCTATTGCTTTTCCTGATGACGGTGCATGGAAACGATTTCATAAACTGCTCCAGCATTTCCCAACGGTATTTATATCATCCGTGTAGCCACTAAACCTTTTTTTATTTTCAAAAGTAATGTTGTTATTCATTGAAAGAAGTAAGGTTCTCCAAATTAACGACAAAACACATGAATATGATCAGGTTGTTGTCTCTCAACTCCAGGGAGAAAATATATTCTTAAAAAAAATCATGGTGTTTTTTATATTACTAGAAGTGTCACCGACAGGCATTGAAGTATTAAATAGCATTACATTTGAGTACTTGATTCAACCATATTACCACATGATTTATTTGCAGATTGTATGTGCCAAAGTTCGGGAAGGTGACCAACGAATTGTTCGTATCAAAGAGGGAAACCCAAAAGGACGGCATGTTGTGATTGTTGATGATTTAGTTCAGTCAGGCGGCACTCTAATAGAATGCCAGGTTTGCGAATTCTTCTACTGTCTGTTCTTAGTATTGTTAATTTATAAACCATTTTATTTGGACTCCTTATCTTCATCTAAAGAATGTATAATTTTAAGGCTCAAAATGTGGCTTCTAATGGGGGACAAATTGGCTGATATAAATCCATATTTAGATGCTTACCATAGTATAATAAGATTCTTGTGGTTTTACCAGGAGTTAGCCATTTAGCCTGATATAATAATATCAAATCCATATTTTCTCATTGTACTGCTAGTTACTATGATGTGATCCTTGAGCTCAGCAACTCTGAGGGCGTGACGATTATCTTTGCAAGTTTGGTTAAACCCCCAACCAATTAAGTCAATTAAAATGGCTCAATCGCCTATATGACAGGATTTTATATGGCTAGATCAATATTCAATCAACATTATTAGTGATTTGAGACCATGTGCAAATGGTTTGAATATCAACATGAGCTTTTGTACGATATATAAACAGATGGGTGGCATTTGCTTCTTGTTTCTCATTTTCTATGCACCTGTTTTAGTGAATCACATTCTCACCTGGAAAAAAGAATATTTATATGCTGTGTTAATAAATCTTAAATTCCATATTGACCCTCTCATCTTCATGTATGTAGAAAGTGTTGGCTGCCCATGGAGCATCAAAAATCAGCGCCTATGTGACGCATGGAATTTTTCCTAATAAGACATGGGAACGATTTAAACATGATAAAGGAGGTATTTTATGCATCTTTTGCTTACATTTACTGTCATTGTTGTTTCTTTCATTTCATATTTTCATGTTTAAGTTGAATTGTTATCCCCACGCCCCATACAAAAATCTGAATGAAATAAATATTTGCATCTGATGCTGATCTTATTTCCCTTCTATATTTACTGATCACGTCTATTCATACTATTCCTGGTACCCACTTTCTTTAAAGAACATCATTTATGGTTAGTGCACACACACTTGTAATTTCATATATTCATTACCAATGTGTTTGACCTTATATAAGTAGCTCTTATTTGGATTCTAGGTTAAAGTTATATCTCATACTTAATGCAGAGGGACTATAGGAGGCAGGGGTTTCATTTCTTGTATTGTTTGTTGATCAAACAGAGGGGATTTTGAGTCCGAAATACAGGAGCTATAGGGTCCATGCTAAGTTTTCTCCTTGTGTGTTTGCCTCGTGTTATTACATAAAAAGAATAAACAGTTAAATCTAATCTCCTTCAAGGTGACTACATATATCTCATACTCTCATATTTTGAAGCATATGTATATGCTTAGCTTGCCATAGAGATGGTGCACTCTGTGTAAATCAACTTTGTTAGTCAGTGGTTCAGTTGGATAGTGTTGGAATTTCAAGGTTTTGTGGTTGACGAGTTAGGATTCTGATTGTTTCAAATTATAATTTCATTGGTCTCACATGGTATACTTTTCATTTGTGATTAGAAATATGAATGACGATACTTTATCATTATTCACTTTGTTAATTTTGTTATATACAGGTAATCCTGAGTGTGGGCTGTCCTACTTCTGGATTACAGATTCGTGCCCTTCCACGGTGAAAGCAGTGATGGGCAAACAACCATTTGAAGTTCTAAGCCTTGCTGGTTCCATAGCAGCTACTCTCCAGATATAACAGATACTTACTACAATATTTGGCAAAGAAGAATTAGTTGCGTGGATTTGTGTTTTCTTTTTACCGTAACAAGTAACATGATTTGTCGGGTTCCTAGAGTCACTGAGTATGGAGAAGTTACAAGTTCAGGAACCCAGGCTTAAGTATGCCTTGGCCCAATTTATCTTACTGCTTGTAGACGGCACAATTTGATTTGAAAGAATAAATTATAGCGATCTTGAGTTAATATTGGCTTGATCACCTTTATTTCCAGCAGAGTGATGCCAAATTTTCAGCATTATCTAACACTTGCAGTGTGACTATACAATATTCGTTGCATGGGGTTACGATCATCCTACAGAGAGAGATGCTCGTGGCAGATACATTCAAGTCGAATAGATGTTGGGATTGTAGCATGTTTCTATGTGCCAGTTCACTAAACATTAAATATCTTATGTGAGCATATGTAACTATACATGTTATAAAGTTGTTTTTTTAAATGCATTTAAAATTAAAATTGTTTCTTAAATACTTCACGTTTATTTTAGTTATTTCAACAATTGATTCACTCGTTAAAACGCATTGTGCAATTGTATCATAAACAAAAGTGTCTCAAAATCCTATTTATGGGCCTCTTTTGGGCCTTCTGTCAAAACTTGGGCTATTTAGGGGAATGAAAATAGCTATAGATATGGGCTTGGGCCACACTTCAAGACACAAAATGATTGAGCCCATCTGGCTTGGCTACCTTGCGCAAGAGGATTCAGTTAGACGGTTACTGCTCTGAGATACTATACAAAGATCATCCTCAGTCGTCCATTTTTCAAATTGCTGCCTAAAGAAGGAAAAAAGAAAAGAAGAAATGGCGGGTTCTCTAGTGGCGATAGCGAGCGAAAACCAGGAAATGGCGATGATGGCCATTAGAGACGAGTGGGAGGTCCAATATGCTCGTTTCTTCAAATATCCAAGTATTTCTTCCTCGTTTCCTTTCCTCGTTTCTCGCCCAAACAACCGTAGATTCGGCCGCTCCAAAGGTACCTGGATTTCCTCTTCTTCCAGTTTAGCTTCTCTGCAACTCGCCACCACTAGCTCGAGCTCCGAAGTCATCCTTACCGTCCAGTTCCATGGAAAAGTTTGTGTGAGTGGCTGATCTAGATCATTTTAGAAGCTTATGATTTCATTCATTTCCATTTGGTTGATGAGAAAAACGAAATGATCGTAGTACCTTATTTTGGTTTACTCAGTTCGTTATCATGTAGTAGCTTTATTGTGTTACATTTTATCGTGGTATATATGAAGGAATGACTATTTGTCTCTTGTTGAAGTTCATTGGAATCTGGATCTGGTTGTAGCCTGTAGGTATTGTCTTATTTTGAGAATCTGGTGTTCATTGTTGTAGTCTATGTATCTAGCTACTGCCTACAGGATCGATCTCTTTGTCTTAGTTCTGCTTATATGTTTTTGCCTCTAATTTGTATATTGATTGCCATCTGATTTCTTATGATTGGGTCTAACTTGTTTTTGCTCATTTAATATGCATCTAGTGTACCCAATTGTTAAATTGTCATGAGTTGTTTGTTTGATTAGTGTCCATGCTTTTAATGTCCAGTGATCATTGTCCATGCTAGTTAATTTTGTGTTGTATCCCCTATTCTATCTCATTCAGCTCAGCATATGTTGTAGAGTTATTTTTCTTGTTCTGAGTATAATGATCTTATGCAGGAAGAGCACTTCATTTCCAAGCTGCTCTTCTCCAGGCCGCAGGTATCGTGTATCTCTGGCTTTCCTGCCAGGGGTACCAGAGTTGTTTTTGCGAGCTTCATAGATTCCAAAGACGAGGCAAGCTACTCACTGCTCTTTATGATTCTAGATTATTTTGTATCGTATAGACTGCTATGTTCAGGTGTTTGAAATGACAGAACTAAGAACCTTCACTCAATCCCTCTTTATTGTCTTCGATTTGGTTCTCTTGGAGCTATAGATACCGATGAAGAGGGAGAAAAGTACTCCAGCTTTCAACAACTTAATGCCCATTATTGTGAAAACCCACTTTCCATTTTTGTTTTGTTTAACAACATTTCTATAATTTGACTGTTTTAACGAATAACATACTAGGGATACTATAAACAGATAATCAGCTGCAACATTTATAATGAAAAGTAGGTATTCTCTCCGTAACACGGACACAGGCAATTGATATATTTCTTGTAGTCAATGCTTTCTGTTTGTTTGTTTGTTCCTGGTGCTAACTGTGAGGTTTGCAACTGTGATAGAAAATTCAATTGGTTTTATTGTTGATCAAAATCTAATGGTTCAAATTGTAAGAATACTATTTCTGAGTATGTAAAGTTCACTTTCTTTTGGCGTTACTATATACGTTTGAGGCAAGTTACAAGGAAGTTTACTTGTATGGTCGATATAAGCAAGGACCTAATAGTTCAGTATTAGTATTTTCTTTTGTGCTTGGTGACACATTGTTACATTAAATTTCTTTTTGAGTCTTTGCAGTTGCAGAAGTTTGCTGTTCGGTTTTCAACTACTTCCGATGCAGATGCATTCATAAATGATTTAAAGGTATAATCACAACTTCAAGAATACTACTATGATTTTGTTATGATTTACATTATCATATCATTATCATAACAAATGATAATTCATGAAGTCTGTTACCATACTTTTGTTGAGGAGGACTTCCTCATTCACACTATTAACCTTTGTATTCTATTATTGTTCCAGGAGATCTTCAAGGATGCAAATGATTATGTATTTCCAAGTAGTGATTTTCGGTCTGATATCTCTTCACAATCTGAGTTCATGTCTTCTAACAGGCCCTCACATAGGTGAAACTGTGAAATAGATCCACCTTACGCAAATTTTCATCCTCAGCAGAATCAATTAGTATCAAGAAATATTATGAATTGTGTGTTCGAATCAGTTTTAAAGAGATGTACTGACATAATGTTATGGTATTTGGACTTTGCTAGAGTTCAAGAGGATTTAAGTATGACGACCACTCCTGTTTCCATGCATACTCCTCAAATGCCAAAAAGCGTGAACTATGAAGCTGGGCAATACTCACAACCAGAGTTTATCTCTTCTGAGAGACCCCCTTATAGGTTAACAGAAAATCTGGCATTGCCTTGTTTATATTCCCTTCCTCTACAAACACATATATTTTCAAGATTCAGCTCAAACAATGTTATATGTCAAATAATTTTTATTCACTCCTACTTAACGTTTTGTTGTTGGCAGACCCGAGGACAGATCAAGCATTATTTCCATTATTCGCGATTATTCTCCTCAAATGCCAGAAAGCATTAACTACGAAGTTGAGCAACACTCTGCTAAACAGGAAACCAGGCTTAATCATAACTTTGAAGGCATTCTCCCAGCCTTGCCTCCTAGCTTCACAACACTACTGACCAACTGTTGCTCTGAGGCAGAACTAGGTACATTTTCTATAGCTTGTTACAATATAGAAGTAGAAATATCTTTTGTGATTCATACAATGATCGTTTTAGTCCACTGGAATAATGCAGCTGCAGCCCAACAGTACATGCCTGAGGAAGTTGAACTGAAATCCCAAATCCTGGTATCCTTCCAAAATTGTAGTGTGATATTGTTAGTGGATGTGTTTGGTCACCTGAGTTATGGTGTTTGCAAGTGAAGTAATCAATATGGAATACTAACGTTTTGTGTTTTTGCAGAAATATATGGAAGATTCTTCCTTCCAAGGTGAGTGATTTTTCCACTTTTACCTTTGTTCTTTACTTGAAAGACCCGAAGCACCACATAGCTGTTTTATATGCACTTTCTTTAATATTTGTTCGAAACTTGTCTTAGTTTTCTACCACTGTTGTTCACACTTGATGAGTATACATGGATCTTATATTAGGAAATGTAGTTACGATTCAAACAAATCAATTCTTGTTGTTAAAGAAGCTGTAGAGTGATTTTTGTTTTTCCTGTGAACAACAGATATGCTGGTTAAAGTGGAGAAAGTTATAGATGAGTTGGGGGATGATTTGTCACTGTGAATGTGATCTTCGGCGGTGAATGGTGATGCAGATGGACCTCGTTCTTTGGTTTGCTGGCCATGACATGCCTTTCTCGATCGCCATATTACTCACAACTACAATTTTGTAACTAAACACTACTCTGGAATTGCATTTATCAATAGCATACTATACATCATCTGAGGCTGATACCAATCGTTTTATCAGTAGGCCGGTTTTATGCATTCGCGAGCCAAGTATTCAGTCTTTGTTACTAACTCAGAGTGAGTCGGACTCACCAATCATATCAGAATACCACCAATTTATTAGAGTGGGGGTAAATGATTTTTTTTCTCTAGAAAATTGTCCCAGTTTCTTAAGAATCTCTTCTGCTTGTTATACATGATCAAGAGCTAATTCTAATGAAATAAATTGAAAAAAAGAGAAGTAGAGAGTAACGGTGTGAACTGATGGATCTCAAGCAGCCCAACTTAATTTTGGGCTTAAAGCTTGCACTAAGCCCATTGTCCATCGCGAGAGACACAGCGTACACTACGCGCAAGAGCATAGAATGTTGCAGTTGTGATGCACAATGTAACTGTCACTGTTTGCTCATTTTTCTTTAACTACAATGCTCCGCTCGTGCAAATATAGACTGCAACGTTTTTATTTGTTTAATTATGTTTATATATACATATGTAAATGATTCGCTAACTTCCATGTTTTATATATACAGATGTTGCCTCCTATGAACCAGCTGTCACAAAACCCTATGTTGCTTGCCCCTCTATCACAGACACAACAATATTATAGCTATAGCAACTGGAATCATTGACACCCCCAAAGGTAAAAACTAGCCAATAACTTGTTGATATTCACATGTTTGGGGACCTAAGCTTATTGGAATATATATGGTGATGAAATACAAAACTTAGAAAAAGACCACAAAAATTATCAAATTTGACTTTTGGTGCATAGTTTCGAACTTTTGTGCTTAAATAATGCTATTACAGTTTACAGTGTGTACAACACTTGTTTGTTTATTTTGTTTTGTTTGTGAGTGGGTGGGTGGAGATCATGAAATTTATAATATACTGCTATGAAATGCCTATTGTTTTTATTGCAACTATATACATCATTCTAGTATAAATAACAACATAATTAGTATAATATTCTTCTAAAGATTCACTATTAGCGTAATGTACTTTTAAGAAGTTAAGCTTCTTGAATCTGAAGATCTTAAGGTTACAAGAGAATGCCATTTGTGGCTTTCTTGGCTTAGATTGTTTATGTATAGGAAAGCTTGAAATGAAAGGCAACTCTTTCATGACTAAGCTTGACAGAGATGTTGCTAGCAGCTAGCCAGCTGGCTTGCTTCTTTGTATTCACTGTCTGTTTTTAATATAAAATTTAGTGTGTTTGGCCGGTAGGGTAGACTCTAAATTGTATTCTACGTAGTCTCTCTATGACTAGCCGGAAACGATCCATGATTTTCTTTGACATTGGAACACAAAACAAAATATTATCTGGCTTTGTAAATTGTAGTCATCGAACGAACTTTGGCAACAACAAATATGTAGTAACAAAGAAAACACACCATTCTTCAGAACTTCCACATTTCATATCTTCTTTCTTTCTTTCCTTCTTTCCATGTCCTCCTCTATGGCTACTTATTATCTCTTCCTCTTTCCTTTATTGGCAGCTTTATCTGCTAGAGTTTTTGCATCTCATCCCTCCGTTAAAACCTCTGATTTGTACCCTTCTTCTTGCTCTGGAGTTAAGGCATGTGAGGCTTTGCTATACCACAACAACATTGGTCTCTCGCTAGATAAAGTTGCCTCTTTTTACTCTGTGAACTCGTCCCAAATCAAAGCCATAACCCGTGACAGTAAAGAAGACTACCTTATATCAGTACCTTGTTCTTGCACAAATGTTAATGGCGCTACGGGATACTTCTATGATATATCTTACACAGTGCAACATAACGACACGTTTAATGTTGTGTCGGACACGATTTATAGTGGCCAGGCTTGGCCTGTTGGAGATGAAGCAGGAGCATTCATTGCAGGCAAGGAAGTTCCTATATACCTTTTATGTGGATGCGTAGAAAGAAACTCCCAAATTGTGGTGACATACACAGTTGAGGAGCATGATACATTAACTGATATTGGTGCTCTGCTGTCTGCTAAGACAGATGGCATTGAGAGCATGAACGCGAATTTAATTCATAATTCTGCATTCTTAGATGTCGGCTGGGTGTTGTTTGTTCCAATGGAGAAGAATGGAATTCCAGTCCCGAAGCAAGGTATTATTTTCTGAAACTTCATGTAATTCTAGATACAGAATTCTATTAACTTCATGGAAGTTAACTTTTCTTGCCTTGTTTTGTCCGTTCATCATTAGGAAGAAGACACCTATGGGCAATAGCCATTGGCGTATTATCAGCTGTGACATTACTTTCAATTGTCGCATTGCTTATTATCCTTGTATGGAGAAAGAGATCCAAACAAAACAGAGAGGAAGATAAAAAGATAGCAACCAAAAGCTTGAGCACTAAAAAGAGTTTTTCCTTGCAGAATTACGACATCCATCAAGAAAACATTGGCGGTCAGATAATCTCGAACCTTATCCTATTTGCATGATGTATATCTGAGATATTCTTAAGATTCTTTGTAATGACGTTACATTTGTTTAAAATATGGCAGCCTTCGATTCTGAGAGACCAGTAATATTTCCTCTCGAGGAGATTGAAGAAGCTACAAATAGTTTTGATGAAACAAGGAAAATTGGAGAGGGTGGATATGGGAGTGTATATTTTGGGGTCTTAGGAGGCCTGGTATGGGGGATACAGTTTTTCTCTGTTAATTTCTCCTTGGCAACGCGAAGTCAATCCTTATTTCTACTTCACTCTTTGTTTTATAACATTATCTAATTTTTATCATCTAGGAGGTTGCAATAAAGAAGATGAGATCTAATAAATCGAAAGAGTTCTTTGCAGAACTAAAGGTCCTATGCAAGATCCACCACATAAATGTGGTATGTATTATCTGTAAATTTAATTCTCAAACTATGCAACATTATGTTGAAGGATTTACTGATAAGTCTTATGTTTTAGGTGGAGTTATTGGGGTACGCCAGTGGAGATGACCATCTTTACTTAGTTTATGAGTATGTTCAGAATGGATCGCTGAGCGATCATCTTCATGATCCTTTCCTAAAAGGTTTCTGCAAAGTTGGTGTAAATGCCTCTTTGGTTTGTTGAAAAGACTAAAGAATAGCTATAAACTTAACAAATTGGAAAATAACAGTTTAGTTTAGATACATTATTTTCACATTGTTTCAACTACTGGGTGGTACAAATCTGAATGACTCCCAGAAGAGAGGTTGGTGTATATGAGAATTCTATGATAACTTCACTGAGAATGTGTTTAGTTTCAATATAATTGTATTAACATAAGTTAATGCAGATACTGATAGTATGAGAAAGCCTTACTAGGATGATTATGTTGGATCAGGTCACCAGCCTCTCTCTTGGACAGCCAGAACACAGATTGCACTGGATACTGCTAAAGGTATTGAGTACATTCATGACCACACAAAATCACGTTACGTGCATCGTGATATAAAGACAAGTAACATTCTACTTGATGAGGGTCTTAGAGCAAAGGTACCGAAAACAATTTATGTTAGGTTACAGCTATGCCAATTACATTCTGATTAGTTTATCTGATATATACTTGATAGACAATTACTTGGTTCATTTTGTACCTCAGAACTCAGCATATATATCTTTCCATAGGTTGCAGATTTTGGACTGGCAAAGCTTGTGGGACGAACCAATAATGACGAAGACTTCATAGCAACAAGACTAGTGGGTACACCCGGTTACCTGCCTCCCGAGTAAGTTTATGTCTGCAAAACAATCAATCATAGCCTGGCTAGAGATACTCAGGTGAATTCTGTTTCTGACCTTCCATGTTATTTCAAAGATCAGTGAAGGAGCTACAGGTGACCTCCAAAACTGATGTATTTGCATTTGGAGTGGTTCTAGCTGAGCTAATAACGGGTCAGCGTGCTCTCATCCGCGACGACAGAGAGCCAAGCAAACTGAGATCACTCATCACAGTTGTAAGCTACACACTAATCCTTCATGGAAACCGAACATAATCCATTTAGTTCCATCGTTGTAATGTAGTTATATTATCTTTCTGTCATGTCAGGTAAATAAGATTTTTCAAGATGAAAACCCGGAAGCTGCCTTGGAAGCTGTATTAGATGGGAATCTAAGGGGTAGCTACCCAATTGAGGATGTGTACAGAGTAAGCATAATTTATACAAACAAACACAACATTGGTGTTAGTATTGTGATGCATAAAATGAAATGACAAGTTGTTGGATGATGATCAGATGGTGGAGCTTGCAGAATGGTGCTTGAGCGACGACGCAGTGAACAGACCGGAGATGCAAGAGGTTGTGGTGGCATTATGTCACATCACCATGTCTACTACTGAGTGGGAAGCTTCACTAGGCAGCAGTCAAGTTTTTAGCGGCATTTTTAAAGGAAGATAGAGGAATGATGAGTCTACTGTTATGTAATTTCTAGTGTGTTTGATATTCATGTCAAAACAATATGATGACCATTGATGTTTTCTAATTCTATGGCTTCATAGAGATGTTAAATATGTAATTTTTTTTTTGCCTGAAACTAATGCATAAACAAACTTCAATCCAATATGTGTGTATGCAAAGTCTAATCAATTTGAATTTTACACTCTTCTCTCTTTCTTTTTATCACTAATATGATATTTATGTACATGAATAACTGCTAGACTAGACGTCGACTCGAATGATTTTATGCACTCGTGACGAGAGACATTTTCATAAATAAATAAAAAAAACTAAAAATTAAAATATTTTGAAGCTTGTTACATAAAAACATTACGAGCGAGGAGGTCATAGGAGGGAGGAGGGAGTCATCCAGTGGTGGTGGCGGGACCGGGATTGATGGAGTAGTAGGACAATGGCCGGCGTCGTGAGGGACCGAATCACGAACGCTAAGGCAAGGTGCTGGTCTAGAACTCAGTGATTGATCTGAGGGAGGTGGTAGCACTAGTGCCCTTGTTCATTGTTGCCGAGTAGATTTCCGTTGAGGCTTCTTTGTATCATTTTTTTATTTATTTTGTTTTGGTTATGTTTTAGTCGGTTAGGTTGGTTTTGTTTTTCTGTTCTTAGTCGGCGCTTGTTTTGTTTACTTTTTCTTGTAACTATATTTTCGCTTTTATTAATACAAGGTTGCTCGTCGCCCACTGGAAAAAAAAAAAAAAAAAAAAAAAAACCCATATGTAAAACCCCCCCAACCAATAACTGGAAGTCTTGAACTGCCATAACAAAGGCCCAACCGATATGTACAACAAGCAAAGCATGAAGCAAGTATTACGAAACGACGACGTATAGTGGGATACCGCCATTCTTTCCTCGTTAGGGAGCTCGAGTACAGGAAGCGAAATCGAGAATCGAGCTCGCTCCGTTTCCATTTCAGAAGATTTACAGAGATCGGCAATTCACTATCTCCCCCACCGGACATAAGCGCGAAAACGACCTGTCGCGGCAATTCCCCAGCAGATCTTCGTCCGGGAGCGTTCCATAAATGATGGTCGTACCAGCTGATTGGCACAGTGAGCCCAGCAATTGTTAGAGCCGGATTCAGATCAGCATCTCTCACCACCAGATTTCACCTACCTGCTTCGATCTGATCGTTTTGAAACCCTAGAGAAGGAGAGGGAAGAGGGAAAGGTCGAGAGAAATGGCAGGGGCAGGCTCCGGGGGGTTCCTCCTCGCCACTCAAGGGCCGCATTCTCGTCTGGCGTGACTACCGCGGCGATGTCTCCTCCGTTCAAGCCGAGCGCTTCTTCACTAAGCTCATCGAGAAAGAGGTCAGTCTCCTCCTCTTTCACCGATTTCGCAATTTCTGTTTCGTTTAGTTAGTGTTTGCTCCGATTCGATTGTGTTCGTGATTGGTTCCTTGGAAAATGGAGTAAAATATTACAATGGTGTGTGAAATTAATTCAACTAGGCTCTGAGTTCTTCAAATTCTGATAAGACTGTGATTTGTGTGGTGAATGTATTAGCTTTGTCTTCCTCTGAGAAATTCCTATTTTTCTATGCTTCTAGGGAGATCCACAGTCCATAGATCCAGTGGTGTGTGACAATGGAGTCAGTTACATGTTCATACAGCACAGCAATGTTTATCTGATGGCTGCAGCAAGGCAGAACTGTAATGCCGCAAGCCTTCTTTTCTTTCTACACCGTGTTGTTGATGTAAGATCTATCGGTAATTATGTTATTATGCCCTTTCACTATGCAAGCTTGGTAAAATTCAAATTTTAAAGCAAAATGAATAAGTTTACAATATGGTTGTTTACTTGATGTCAGGTGTTTAAGCATTATTTCGAAGAATTAGAAGAGGAATCGCTTAGAGATAACTTTGTTGTAGTGGTAAGGGGACATTACTATTCATTTTACGCATGCTGATTGACTCAACACAGTGTTGGTCTACTCTAACCGAATGTGGTAAAAGTCAATGGTTGAATCAAATTCTGAGTTTCTGACATGGAACTTTGCTTTGCAGTATGAGTTACTTGATGAAATGATGGACTTTGGTTACCCTCAGTATACTGAAGCAAAGATTCTTAGTGAATTTATCAAGACCGATGCTTATAGAATGGAAGTTACAAACAGGCCTCCCATGGCTGTAACAAATGCAGTGTCTTGGCGCAGTGAAGGGATACATTATAAGAAGAATGAAGTAGGTCATTCTTATCTATTTCATAGTCTAAAGTTGTATGTTGATGTTTGAAGTTACTGGATTATAAAAGTCTTATTGTATGCACAGGTGTTCTTGGATGTTGTGGAGAGTGTTAATATTCTTGTGAATAGCAATGGGCAGATAATTAGGTCGGATGTTGTCGGGGCACTGAAGATGAGAACATATTTGAGGTGTGCTTATCACCCTACCTTATATTTTATTCAATTCATGTTGGTAACTTTACTTTGGTCGGTGGTAGCGTATAATTGTTTTATGGTCTCAACTATAGTCATATCATGAAAGATATTTCCTTAAGTCCTAACTCTAACACTGAAATTGTAGTATAGGATTTTCAGATTGTGGTGTTTTCTGACAAGAGTATTAATGATGCTACATAATATTTTATCAATATTTGGAAACGTATATAGCCTGAACTTTAAAGGAAAAAAAAATGGTTCTGTTTATCAGTTTCTCCCTTAGTGTGCTTTGGCTAACACCCCGATTGTGAAATGTTGTCACTTTCTTAAGACGAATATCAGAGTGAGCATTGTGGAATAAGCACAACTGAAGTCCGATGTTATTCTTTACATTAAAATTACTTTGAAATTTAGCCATCTTTGATGTGTGCCAAAATATCGATTTTCCAATTCATTTTGTGAGCTTGTGCATCTTTCGACCTCTATTGAACAAGTGTGAAGACTGGCTTGAGACTAGTTTGTTTCAAGACACGGTTTAATTTTATTGAGGAAAAGTATAAAAATTGAGGGAAAAGCGAATTTGAAATTTCTCTCTCTATATCTATCTACACACACACACACATGTTTGGACACCACTACTAGTGATGTATATGCACAAACTTGTCCTCAGGAAGTACTTCTTTTGGGTGATCAAACCTCTTGCATGCTCTTCCGTCCATCAATGTTACTTGATTCTATGTAATATAGCTTTCAGGGAAGTGTGTTCATTTAGTTTTATCTCTTCATCAGAAACTTGGTTATTTGTGTTTGTGAACACTACCTGGAACTCAGTGTTTATTAATTGATTTATGAGTTGCAGTGGCATGCCTGAGTGCAAACTTGGCCTGAATGATAGAGTACTATTGGAGGCACAAGGTCGAGCGACAAAGGGAAAGGCTATCGATTTGGATGACATCAAGTTTCATCAGTATGTAATCTCACTCTTTCTTCTGAGTTCGGATATTGATTATAAAATTGCTCATAAATGTTTGATGAAAGTTCTTTAGTACACCCTGATATGTTTCTTAATGCAAGTTCTCAACTTAAATGCAAATGTTTGCATTAGGTGTGTGCGCTTGGCCCGGTTTGAGAATGATCGTACTATATCTTTCATACCGCCTGATGGATCTTTTGATCTCATGACATATAGACTCACCACACAGGTTCTTTTTGTGATTTTTATCAGTGCTATTTATTCTTCTGTATTTTTGCTGCTTATTAAATGGTTTATTCTTTCTGCTTCTAGGTAAAGCCTCTGATTTGGGTGGAAGCTCAAGTTGAAAGGCATTCAAGAAGTCGTATTGAGATCATGGTGAAAGCTAGAAGCCAGTTCAAGGAGCGCAGGTATTATGATTTTATGTTACTGCTTAATTGTGTCTATTGCTTAGAATTCGGGGATGGTTGATGTTATTTCATTGCTAATGGGTTCATATCTGTATGCATTCTCATAAAAAGTTAAATTGTGCAGCACTGCCACAAATGTTGAGATTGATTTGCCTGTGCCATGTGATGCCACAAATCCAAATGTTCGAACATCAATGGGATCTGCTGCATATGCCCCTGAAAGTGATTCATTGGTCTGGAAAATTAAATCATTTCCTGGTGGTAAGGTAAGAATTCTGCACTTATCATGGTAAAATCATTTTTGACATGGATATATATCTGTTTGTGCAATCATGGCAATCAATGTTTTTATACTGTTTGCAATTCTGGAATTTATAGGAGTATATGTTAAGGGCAGAGTTTAGTCTTCCTAGTATAACAGCTGAAGAGGGAGCTCCTGTGAGAAAGGCTCCTATCCGTGTGAAGTTTGAGATACCATACTTTACTGTTTCAGGAATACAGGTGTGCTATCTGAACAAGATTTTGTGTTCTCTAACTTTGACTTTTATTTAATAATTCTTATTTTATTTTTTTTTTATCTTCCATTCTTTTGTTAGTTTACACTATGTACTCTCTTACGTTCTCTCATTGAGAAATGGAGCAAGTATATTGATCAGTTGTTGAAAATGAGTTTTTATGTTTGTCACGGGGTACCGGTGGTGCTTTTGAATGTTATGAGAAACTAAAATGTGATATGTAATTAGGTGACAACTTAAACTGATGCCTTAAATCCTAAAAATTCTAAGTATT
Source organism: Pelargonium cotyledonis (assembly GCA_036897625.1). Classification (NCBI taxonomy): domain Eukaryota; kingdom Viridiplantae; phylum Streptophyta; class Magnoliopsida; order Geraniales; family Geraniaceae; genus Pelargonium; species Pelargonium cotyledonis. The sequence continues at coordinate 24,148 of JAYMTA010000093.1, forward strand.
AGTAACTACTTGCCTCAAAGTAGCTCATCACATGGTTAGGATCGGCCTGTTTAGAGATCTCATCTTTGTCCAACAGTCTAGTCATCCATATTGAATACAAACAAGCTGATTAAAGGAGCCTTTCAAATTTAGTTGGACCTAAACCATTCAAATACCTTATGTTTCCCTATATCAAGAACAACTTATATGCTATGCTGAAAGAAAAAAGTTTTTTCTGTTTCCAAATATATGTATATTAGAAGGTGAAAACTATTACTTAAACATTTGGTATGGAGATGCAAAAGCTTTGGTCACTCTGTGGAAATGCTCGGAAAGATGAGATAAAAATGAAGTTATTTGAGCAAAAGTTAGAGTAACATCAAATGAAGATAAGATGAGGGGAAAATCTGCTTAAGGCGGTTTGGGCATGTGTAGTGTAGGATGTTGGTGACCCGGTGAGAAAATTTAGTGTGGAGAGGCTAAAAATGATATTTGGTAGACCTAAGTTAACATGGATCAAGCAGATAAGATTTCAAATTTGAACAATGAGAAAATATGGAAGGACCGAAAGAGTTATCTAACTTGACAGCTCTTGCTCACTTGATGCATTTTTCTTTCATTACATGTCTAAGTAATTGATGCATTGTAATCTTCTGGGCAGCCTTGAAATTGAATGCTCTAAAAACTTTACCCGTCATATAGTATGTTGTTGGAAGAGGACAGTTATGAATATTTGTATAGTGTTGAGCTTAGGATTGCCGTGTTTAACGGCTTAAGTGACGTGTTCTTCTACTTTTACAGGTGCGATACCTGAAGATCATTGAGAAAACTGGCTACCAGGCCCTTCCATGGGTGAGATACATAACAATGGCTGGCGAATACGAATTAAGGCTTATTTGAAAACCACCCGGAAATTTTGGTGTTTCCATTCATAGAGAGTTGATGTATAAGATTTGGGAGGCAGTTTGGACACTAAAATGCTTGTGAAAGTATCTTTCAATTGTAGCCATCTTTTTGTCTGTGCATTGTAATTGTTTTCCTAACAGGTTTTGCAAGATTTAATTGTTATTGGTTACCCATTTTTTTGGCTTCTAAAGAAACTCTTTTATTTTATTCTTTTTCTTTTTTTGTCCAATATAGCCTGCATTTATGATTTATTTTTATACAGTAACATTACTCTTTCTGTGTCATTATTGTAATTTTGAATGCATCTCTTCTTGGAACCGAAGATCCTCACCGGACTTTGGGATGGATTTTTTCACATCATCGAGGAGCAAATCCTAAAGTGAATGATGGATGGAGTTCGAATGTATCTTGGTCCAATAACTGTAAGTCGACTTCGACCGTGAAATTAGCTTATCGCATAAGATAAAATGATGTAATCTAAATCTAAGTTTGATTTATATGATATTTGCCTACTGATTTAAGGTCGACCGTAAAACTATAATAGCCTATTGCACAAAGTATTAACATGTGCATTTATATGCGAGGCTGACTCATATATTTTCTAGGACAATCCTAAATTTTTATTTGTTAATAAAACCATAACAAATATCACATTTTAACACTAGCTTGAGTTGATATTATTTTGCTCATCGACCTTTGCTAAATCAATGTCATTATTGGGTCTTTAATTCCCACAAGAGATGAGTTGCCGAATGGGTGCATATGCCTTCAATCTCTTTTATAAAAAGTTATTGTCTAGAAATCGTTCTTCTATTCTCTTACATGTTTGTTCTATAAAAGATCAAACAATGTTCAACACTTCAGTGTGAAATTATCAGCAAGCAAAGATACAAATCATTCAACAAAGACTGCATAATTTTTTGAAATTTCTCATTATATTTATTTATGAAAACTAGAAATGGATGCTCCGAACATAAAACAACAAACATAAACTCATTACTTCCCACCACCGGATAGATGATCATAATCGGACCATATTATATATCATCCCCGGGGTTCATATTTCTTGACTCTACTTTAAATAATAAAAACAATCCAATATCATCCTTCTAGGATTCATCCACGGACCATCACATTTGCTTTCCATTTGCTAATTGTGCCATTCATATGATTTCCATTGCTAATTGTGCCTTTGATAGCTGATAGCCTCTCCAAGAACAGGTTAAACACCGGATCTTGACTCAGCATACTAACCCTAACAAACTTAGGATCAGACCCGAATCGCGCTCCTCCTCTAGCAATTATCTTATGCTCTCGTAAAATACTCTCGCATTCCTTCCCGTCCTTCCTCTCCAACCACGCAAAACCTGCAATAAAGAGCATAAACATAACAAAAAACACAATGTTTTAGGATATTTGTGTGTTTCAAGAGATAGGTGTGGTTGCATAAAATGACTTACCAGGATATGATTCCGCGAACTCTCCGGCGAAGAGGCAGTGTTTGGTTGGGTACTTGGGAAGACTAAACAGTCCACTCTTTTTCACAGCCTCTCTCAGCTTCTCCCATCTCCCAGCCATGAGGCTCCGACCAAACTGAAAGAAGTTTTCAGGACCGGAACCTTGGCTGCATCCATCAGAAATCACTCCTAGAATCTTCGCAGCTCGCAGCTGCGACTCTTTTGATACTCCAATTGAGTTACACTCCATGAACTTGGTCATCCTTGTAGCAATAGCCTTGTCCTTCACAAGAGCCCACCTTTATAACAATACAAAACAATTTGTAAATGTCAGGACAAGACCATATATAATATTAACAAAAGATTCAGTCGTAGTTAAAACTTCTCACAATTTGAAATGTAAGGAGTGGGTCATAGTATGTGTGAGTCGATCCCATTATCCCTAAAATCTTTTAACTAGTTTTAGTTATGTTAGTCTTTGTTAGTTCTGTCTGAGCCTCACCTCATCTCTCCCTAACATGGACTGAGCCAGAAGTGGATCATAGTAGATATGGGCTCACTTTATCGTCTCTACAATACTTTAATCAATCTTAATTATATCTAATAGAGTCATTTCAACTCATCTATTTCCTTCTAAAATACTTCAACTAGGATTAGTTGTCCAATAATTTAGGTTCACTCCAAAAATTGTGCTCATGTTAACCCTCGAGCCTGACATCCACCACTACTCTCCACAAATGTGTTAAGCGAGCTGCAATCGGCCTATTGGCAACAATGTTTTCTTTTCCCTAGAAAGTGCAAGAGCAAGAAACAAAACTCACCCAATGCGAGAACCGGCATGTCCGGTACATTTGGAGAAGGTGAACAACATGATATCATGATCTGCAGGACCGGTAATCGGTGCGTATTGTGGCCAGTAATAAGCAAGATCATGAACAACCATCCCTCCTTTTTTGTTCACCACAGCTTCCCGGATAGTACCGTCCGGATTGTTCGGAGATGTGACCAGCTCAATGTAAGGTCCGTCTTTATCAAAGGTCCGAGCATCTCCTCCCCACTTGAATAGCCCCGACCGCAAATAATCTGTCTCGCTCGAATAAGACTGCAACAACATCAAATTAACTCAGTTCGGATTTGCTTGGCCAATAAGTTACAAAATCTAGAAAATCGCCATGTGTGCTCATAATTGTGTTGGCAACACTAACATGGGCTATTCCCGGCTAAACCGGCAAGACCAAATCAAGAATTTGGCATTGCCAACTCCAAAGGAGTGAATATCTTGGCCCCAAGAAGAGAGTGGTGTCTAGAATGGTACACATGACATGTATGACATGGCCATGTTACTATGGTTTTTATTTCCTAGAATCTAAACACATGTAGAGTGGACATGTTGGTTCGTCCTCGACATGCAAACAAACATGTTTTGTCCCCTTTTTCACAAACCCTTCGTCATTTTCTAATATAATGCTCTTTCTAGTTTCACATCTCTCAAATAGCACTAATCATTACTACAAGTAGTAACTTAAATCGATTTGAAACTCAAGCCACGTAAATTTAAAATTATTAAATGGGTTCAAGTTGACTCCCGCATTAATAAACTAAATTTTATTTAAAGTAGAAAATATTTAAATGGGATAGATTAATTGAAATATAGAATCTTGGATAGACACATGGATACGTGTAGTTTAAATGTATTTATAAGTTTATGTTAATAATATGACATACGATCGTACAATCTGATCTCTTCTATCATTTGAATGTCGTTTTTAATGTTTTACAAACTTTTATGTATCAATCACTTCATTTGTTTATAGTAAGAAAAAACGCTTGTTATTTGTCTTTTGTATGAAAATCGTTTCCAGTTACTAACTATTCTGGTATGCTCTAATAAATGATTGTGTTAAAAGCACTATATTTAAATAAATTATCTAAAACTATTAATATCTAAAAGTAATATAAAGAGTAAAAAGAAAAAAAAATCTTTCAAAAGGTTTTTGTCAAAATCTTTCATGCCAAGAAATTAATGTTTTTGAAATCTCTAAATAAGTTTAGGAGCAAATTAATTCTCCTAATGCTTTATATGCAGAAGACATGTTTTTTATAGTTAAAAAAAAATCATAAAGTTACATCCTTTGATGGTAAAAAAAAATTATAATGAGACGGTTTTGACTCACGAGTAAAAATAATTTTTCCTATTTTTGAATTGTGGAATCCAAAACTTTACATAAGAGTTGAAGCCCCAAAAGAAGAATTGAGGGTATTTCTGATAGAAGTTCAGAGCAAATCTTCTTGGAGATGAGAAATACGTCCCCCCGAATTTTATGATTTAAATCAAACATGTGGGTGGACCCGACCCCAAGAATCGTAATGAGTCACACGCAAAATCCCACGAGTTCAGATTCGGGCCGTACATTCTCAGCCCGAATCTGTAATAGACCCGACCCCAAGAATCGTAATGAGTCACGCGTAAAATTCCATGAGTTCAGATTCGGGCCGTACATTCTCAGCCCGAATCTGTAATAGACCCGACCCACGACCCGAACACCGGTACCATTGAATTTAGTTGGTGCAATGTAGAAAATAAAAATGGTGGGTACCGACCGAGTAGTAAGGAGATGCGCAGACAACACTGACGGGCTGTGGAGCATCGAGAGGAGAAGAGAGAGCATAGAGCACCGACTGAGCCAGCTGAGTGGACCCTGTCCCCACCAAGATATAGCACTCGTCGGCGACGGCGTTTCCGACCACCCCATGCAGTCTCCGGATGGACTTGGCCAGCTCCGGCTCCAGAAACCAGCACACGCCTCCTCTGTCGCTGAAGTAGCTCATCAGCTCGTGCCCGGCAATCGTCACCGTACACTTGTCCCCCATCTTCCTCCAGTACGGCTCGAACATCGTCGGATCGCCACTGCACCACCAAACCCAAATCCAAATTAATTGGAAATGTTAAAAACAATAATTAAATCTATACATTAAGATTGACGAGGAACATACTGATCAAGATTGACAACAAAGTCCGGCGAGAGGTTGTGAGATGTGCCTTTGGTTGTGCCATTTCCGGCGGAGCCATTGGTGGTGGCGGTGGTGGTGCCGTTGGCGGTGGCGCGTTTGGGAGTGGGCAAGGAGGAGCCGTTGGGGCGAGCAACATCTACACCGCACATCTTTAGCTTGAATATTGTTTTCTAAAAACAGAGTACTCTGTTTTTTTTGTTATGTTTTGTGAGTCTACTAGGCCTCTCTGTGCGTCTATTTATACATGCAAGTGGAGGCTGGTGCAGTGTATTCTATTTTTATTTTTATTTTTATTTTTTAATTTTAGAATGGAACCCAATAAATTGGAGATTTTTTTTTTTTTTTTGCAAAAATGTATTCAGATTTTCCAAATTTACTTTGATTCTCTGAAACTGTATACAAGGAAAGTAAAAGTTGAGAGGACAAGTACAAAGAAAGCAGAGAATCTGAATTTGAATAGAGTTTATCAAATTTACTTTGGTTCTCAGTATGATTTTACATTTTTAATGTAATTAATGAAACTTTAGGTAAATTTGGTTCTCAGTATGATTTTACATTTTTAATGTAATTAATGAAACTTTAGGAGAATAAGTACATGTATTTAGCTTCTTTTTGAAACAGAAAAACATGTATTTAGCTTTAAATTTTGGAAAGTTACAATTAGATTTATTTAGGTGAATAGTATGGTTTTTATCCCTTTGTTTTCATCAAATTTTAATCTAATCAACCTTTTTTTTTCTCTTTTTTGGTAATAACATAAGGAAAAAAAAACTACAACAGCACTAGCCGGGGCAACATGACACCCTGAGCATCATCACGCAACAACTTAATTAGTCATATACCACACCTTATAAGCTATCGGATGTGAAATTTGAATAGGACGGTTGAATCATCGATATAAACCTTAAATGTTTATTCTATTTTCGTCATAAAAAGAGTATCATGATTTTTGTTTTGATAAAAATTAAATATATTTTTGTTTTGACAAAAAATAAATTTTAATTAGTTAGTGTTATATATGTTTTTGATGATTTTTCTCTCCTAAGTAGACAATAGTGTGTATGTTTAATCCAAAATTCATAGTTAATCTTTTATGTTTTACATATAAGATAAAGATAAAAATAAAATGACTATGAGGAAAAGAAAGAAAAATGAGAGAATAGAGTAGGTAGAAATTGGAATAGAAGAATGAGATGATAGTAAAAAAAAATCAATCACAAAGGTTTATACCATAAATGATTGAGGTAAATAACAAAAGACAAAATAGTAATTATGTCTAGAAGTTTAAGTGTGATGTTACAAATTGCGCGAATATTTATATGATCGAATAAATTTTTAAGTTACTTAATATCGTCTGTTGATTATTAGCAAATATTACATACAACAAGAGGCATCAAAAGAATCTATCATATGACAATTTGTCTATCATGTGTAAACATTGGGCATAATAAGAGACATTAAAGTCCTGTTTTGTATTTTCATATTATTTTTACAACAACTTTCATGCATTTTTTATATTTTCAAAATAAAATATCAAATAGAAAAATTCAAACATAGTTTTCAATGTCTCTTATTACAAATATGAATTGCACAAGTTAAATAAATCATGTTATTTTTATCCTAAAATGAGTGTCATATTTTTTTTTTAATTTTTGTCTCAAACTCAGTGTCATTTTTCTTTTCTATGACGTTAGTTATGCATGATTTGTCAATAATATCACTGTAATGAATTAGTTAATATCTCTTAATTTATAAATATAATGATAAAGAATAAATATATCACACATGAATAACATTTTTCTTAATCTTTCTCGTAAATGTAAACTGATACACTCATTTTAAAACAAATTAACTAGAAAAATCCACTAAACCATAGGTTTATGTGCATGAAACTTTCTTAGAAAAATTACACGTATCTACCCTCAACTTAACACATTTTTTATTCTGGATACCTTAAACTATTGAAATTAACTATTGGCTACCCTCAACTATGTCAAACATCTTTCCATCCAAAATTTCATTCAAATCTCCGTCCATAGTGTTAAAATGACCAAAATAACTTTCAAAATAAAAAATAAACAAGAACCAAACAGACCCTTAACTTTAAATGATTAAAAAATTAAAAATTAAAAATAAAATGAAGAACACACATCTTCAACTTGCCTCCAACATCCTTGCTTCGACGTCCTCCGGCGACAGCACTAGCCATGGCTTCCGTCTTCGATATCTGTGCCGAGGCTTGGTGATTGAAGTACCCGATCTCCTCTTTCTCTCTACCAACTGTCCTCTGGCGTCCTCGCTCAGGCGTCGTCGATCTGCTCCAGATCTCGCCGCCTCAACCTCCTGCCGTGGTCAAGGTTGGTCTCGCCGGAGTTCTCTGTGAGCAAAAATGGGTTTCCAAAATATTTTGAAAAAAAATGGACAGAACAAATGAGAAAACCAAAAAACATAACACAACAGAGACTCTTTTATTTGATTTGCTTATGTTTTGTGCTTGTGTTTGTCACTCATTCACTCATTCACAAATCACAAACATAATGAAGCCAAGAGATACGAGGATAATGGTGTTTTGTAAAATGGGTTTCAAATTTTTTTGGGGTTTTGAAAATTTGTAAAAATTATGGAAATTTGATGAATTGAACCAAAATAGACAAACAAAAAACTCAAATTTCGGTTAATTTGTGATGATTCCGACAGTTTTATGGTGTTTCTGACGACTTTATTGTATTTCCGGTGACTTTTTGATGATTCCGGCAACAATTTAATTTTACCTGTAGAACTATGAAATTTCCGGCAAACCATTGATGAAGAAGAAGGGTATAGTGAAGGGCAATTTCAGAATTTCAAAAATATACTGGTCATGTGCTGGGCACATGTCTCATTTATTGGAATATTCCGTTAACTTTAACGCAAATTTTGGACGGAAAAATGTTTGGCATAGTTCAGGATATCCAATAGTTAGTTTTAATAGTTCAGAGTATATCCAACATTAAAAGGTGTTAAGTTGGAAATAGATATGTGTAATTATCCCAACTTTCTTACGTTAGACTTTTTCAAGATACAATCTTCTAGATCCAACCTTGAATTTACATGCATGGAACTTATTCGAAATCTATTTCATTTCCGGCGTGACAATATACTATTACAAACAAACCTAATAAAAAGATACACCGAATTAACATTTAAAAAAATAAATGAATCAATATTTTTAGGTGACCAAAGCAGCTCAATTGTAGGATTGTTGTAGAGTCTTCCATGTTAAATACAACTCTTGACTTCCATTAAATTAATTATAATCTTTCATTAAGCAATTAATTTTCGAATAAAAACACGCTAAGACCGACTTCTATATATATTTACGTTGTAATGTTGATTCGAATTTGCAATTTCCATCAAGATCGAACTGTTGGTCGGCGAATTTGTTTATTTATATTATTCCATCAATTCCAAAATGAGTGTCCTGTTTATCTAAATTTTTTGTCCAAAAATGAGTATCTTGTTTCTATTTTTAGGTTATTATATTATTATTTTTCTCATATTACCCTTATCAATTATGCACATGGGCAAATAAGCATATAGGGGTGTAGGTGTAAAAATGAGGGTAATATTAAAAGCATACTAAATAATAAGATAATTCTTAATTTTTGTAAAAAATGAAAACAAAACACTCATTTTGAGACGAATGGAGTATATAGTTTTGAACATGGATGTGTTACATATAAAGTCAACATCTTGTTTCAGATTCTGTATAAAACTTGGCATTTAATATTGACTTAATTGAGTTTTGGTCTACATTAAAACCCAGTATCATACACCCACTGTTTTGACTCTTTGTCTGGTTATTGACGCACACTTATACAAGGTCTTGTCCATTCTGAAAGTTTAGTATTATGTTAAATCGGGTTGTCTTCTCCATTACTAAGTGGGTTGAGTAACACGACACAAATTCGTTTAAATAATAGAATGCAAAACTAGACAACTCAACTAGACACATGAATGAGTTGAAATTAACTCGACATAGCTTTATGTATTTTATTCTATTGGTTCCTCTAGATCATTTTATGTCAAGTACGTTTGAAAATTTACTTTTTTATCCCTAAGTGCGGATCAATAAACAGATTTCACGTACGGTTTTATTCAACGAATTTGGCATTATAGTACGACACTATTATTAAATGAATAGAAATAGTCAACCCGAACATGATGAAACTAATAAATCCAAAACTTACTGAGATCTATGACGTGCCACAGGTTATGACCTGGTAGTCTTACTAATGATGATGCATGTGATGTTGATCATCATGCAAATATCACATTGGTGGCTTTGAATCTTAATTTATTTCATTTTCACATGAAAAGAACCAAAAGTGTTCCATTATACCCCAAACCTTCAATCATGAGACCCATATTGTTGTTAGATAATTGTTATTGTTATCATTAAGTTATTGCAACATTATTAGAAAGATTTCAACTTTTTCTCAATAATTTCTCCTCTTTTCAATGTGATCTTCATCAACCATTTAAAATTAGCCAGAGTTCATACAATTTGATAATCACCAGTTGCTAATTTGATGTAAAAAGTGTGCCCATAATGTGTCAACATCATCTTATCTCTATTTTTATGTGAAATTGGCCATGTTGCTACTGCATCTTCAATCATTATGCAACATTAAATACTAGAGAGGGAGTGTGATGCAGCACTTAGAATCAAAAGATTAGTTTGTTAGGTATAAGAATTTTCAATTAAAAAAGGTATCATATATTGTGTTATAAGGAGGATTGGGCCACATAAACACCGCTATTTGGACCATCAGACGGATAGATAAATCTGACCGGTGAACATGTTATCTCAAACCCTGAAGTCTAAGAGGGTACGTAAATAAAATTCATACAATTTTACTCAAACATAACTGAAGCGCATAACTCATAAAGCCCAACAACAACTAGAAGGAGTGTGCCACGTAGAGATTACAATTCAATCCGTTGGCGACCCGATGCCACGACTTGAATGAGACACAAGAGGGGAATTTATTTTGAGACGTGGTGAAGGGTTGTGAAAGAACTCTCGTTTGGGGAACTTAGAGGGGATTCGCACGGGTTTGGGTACGGGGCGGGGACGGAGATCACAAAACTCTATCCATACCTTCCCTAGCGCTGCGTATAAGATAAAAACGCGGTATGACAACATTAACATAGATAAACATTCTCAAAATGAAAGTTGGGCCTGGATATCAATAGGCCCATCTTAAAAATCTATTGGGCTTTCCCAATGTGGATTAAGTCATTAAGCATCTGATCATGTACAGAGAGATCACTATAGTTGGGAACCAATGTTCAACAAGGAGATTTGAACCAGAAGAAATTAAAATTATAAAATAGATTCCTGGGATCATTTCTTGCTGATCCATGGCACTGGATTTGCATTTTCCAGAAACAATAGTTTATTTGTTGATTCTCCAATCTACATGAAACAACAACCAAAATAATTAACACCACCATGGCTATAATTGGTTTGTTTTGGACACATTGTGGAAGCTTTAATGTACATTCTTGTTTTGATGAGTCCCAGTAGCAAAGATCAAACACCAATTGTTCATGCCATGAAAACAAGAAAAAATGAAAAATTACATTTCCTTTTTCCCTCTTGGGTTTGGTTAATCTAAACTAATGGCAGATTTGGTTTGGCATTGTAGGTGGAATCCTCCTAAATACGTGCTTTCTGCAGCGCTCAAAAATGCTGTCATATATCAGATCAAACTGTACTCCTGCTCTTTCCCGATTCACAACAAATAGAATGTGATCGCCTTCCACAATCTTGTAGTACCTGCAAACAATCAAATGCAATCAGTATAGTTTACTACAATTCTCACCAAAAGTAGCTGGTGATATCATAATCTTGATCATGTTCTGTGCCATTTTGTGATCAAATTTTTTTCATTTTCAGTTGCATGATTGGTGGTATATTTCAAGACACTAAACGCAAACAATAGCCACACCGGTTTTAGAAATTAATGACACACAATGGAAATATACTTGAAACAGACAGGGAACAACAACCATTTCGAGAACAAATAGACAAGGTGTCTCCTATCTTGACAGTGGATGGGCACTCTTCAGTCACTATAGTGATTTCTGATGACCAGTAACAATTTGAAATGTATAAATATAAGGCACTTGATACTAGATTTATGTATGTAACCATATTGTTAAAACTGGACTCTTATCTTTTGAACCATACGCAATATAAAATCAGTAAGCGTGAGAAGTATAACAAACCAGATGCCAGGTTGTATGGGTTGACAGTCGCGGTCATCTACAACAAAATGGCTTGGATGTTCAACTGGGAGACGTGGGTGAGTCATGGATATGGTGTTGAGTGCTCCGTCATTGTCATACCAATCCTCATCCCTACATTTGAGGTAATTCAGTTCAACCCATTAGACACTCAACGTCAAATTTGTTGCTGGTAAGAAACGGGTATGGTACTTGTTATGTATTATGTTTCATGATAAAGAAATGTACCTGTAGCCTTTATATGGGGGAGATACATCAGGAGGATGGCGCCATTGGCTCATCTGCAACACTCTAATAAAGAGAAGTGGGTGAATTCCAAGTATGCTGGAAGGAACTGTGACACCCATGATCTTCCTAGTACGTTTTGTAGCATAGCTGAAGTAATATGTGTTGGGAAAGGTATGCAAATGGCTGTTCAGCCCAATGGACCCTTGAATTGTCAGATCTGGGAGAATCCAGTCTCCGGAAGCAAAGGGGCCTACATTCCCCAATAGGCAATCGACAAGACCCAAAATGCCCACTTTCCTCCACGACATGTTAAAGTGGTCAAACCCAAAGTTATAGTACGACTTGAGCCAGTGGTTGTCAAGCCAATCATAGATTATCACTCCCAGGCGACACAGTTGAAGCAAACATACAGGTTTCAAGCTTCTTCCATCTTCTGGCCTGCAACAAATTGAAACCATAAAGTCAACAAATTTGAGTTCATGAAACTATTAGGTTGCTCAAACTGAATGAAAAGTTGTTAGCAAGCTCAAGCCTAACATAATGCTTCTCATCTACCAACCATTTTCTTAAATATACAGCAAAATGTGATATTTATAGTATCGTAATCAATCTCTACGCATGACTATGCCAATCACAAAACCTCAATCCAATTCTGAAACAGAGATGCATAAATCGAAAGAACTACAAATGCATAAAAAACAACAAATGTTTTGATGTAACTTACTGCATCCCATCTAAGTAGGTCCTCGTAGTCCCATTGAAGGCTCCTGATAAGGATGTTATGCTTAGGACCCAATTCTCAGAAGTGCTCTCATACCCCGCAAATGCCTGAAACCATTATGAACATTAAGAAAAGAACCCAAAACAATCTACTGCCTTGATATTGATATGACCATAAAAAAATTAACCAACATACCTTATCAGCCAGCATCTGCTGTAACACACGAACCACTTGAGCTCCAGCCGAGTGCCCAACAAAGTGTATTGGGTGATCCTCATCCCATTCTGAATAGTGCCCTGCTTCCCAAACACATTCAACAACAAGACTAAGCTTTCATAGTAGTTTTAGTTTTACCAAACAAAACACCACAAAAACAAGTGAAACTGACAGAATTATGATTTTTGAATTCAACCTTGCTCGTAAATCCGACCGAATCGTGAATGGCCGTAAGCTATGCTATGCTCTTCCCCGTAATCAACTTGCCCACCTTTCAAATAATAGAACAACTCACGGGCCCTGAAACCAAAAACCCCATTAACAAAACCTTTTGGAGACACACAAAACAATCCAAAAAGCAGAACCCAGAAACACCCATAACCCACCTATCGTATATGCTGGTTAGAGAACCCAAATCTGGAACCAGGACCCTCTCGTCCTTCTTCTCCGCTCCAGCAAAGTACGACAAGCCTCCGAGCTTCTGCAACCAGAAACAGAAAAATCACAACCTCAGTACAAAAGGGCAAAATCCAAATCGAACACTTTTGTTCTCTATTTTCGGGAAACAATTCGTACCCCTTTTCCGAATCCGAAGATGCCATGAACCAAAACAATAGGAGGAAGATGATCAACATTGGGTCGCGGTTGTGGCTCATCGTCCTTAACCACAATGTTCGCATTGTGCTTGGAGAACAAATCGTTCAGTACCTGGGACAGATCACCGGCGACGGCGGAGCTGAAAATATAAAACCCATAAAGCAAATGCACCAAGCTGGTCACGAACAGCTCCGCCAGCTGCAGCGCCGATATCCACCACCGGATCACCATATCCGGGTGACCCAAAAAAAACACAAACCCAAGAAAGGAAACAGATAAATCAGCAGACCAGAGCCTTCAACAAATCCAGAGGAACGAAAATAAAGGCTGTTATTATATTTCTGCAACAAAATGAGAATTTTTTTTTGCTTTTTAACTCCTGAAACGAAGCAGAAACAGAACCCAACTCATCAAACTTCAAACCCTCCTAATATTTTTTAGAAATAGTAAATAAAATAATAATAAAGTAATGTAAGAAGAGGACTCTTGCCTCCGGAAGAAACAGCCAATTTATAGATTTTATTTTTATTACTTATTTAATTTTTCCAATAATTAAAGTTGGTCGCTCACAATTTTCTAATTTCTTACCATGATACAAGTCAGAGCAGACTCTCGACCAATCAAAACTAATTTCCCTGTAAAATAAATTTCCTTTTCCAAACCAAACTGGAGAGAAGTTGGTGCCACGTGGACTGACACCGCCGATGCAACAGGCTCTACAATCTACGCGGGCCCATGAATCGGTATATAATCTGACAATACAAAGATATTGGAGACTAAAATTAAAAAATGAAACATATTTTTATGTTTTAATAAAAATGTACTCGTGTTAAAATTAGAATGAGTGTGCTAAACTTAATGATAAAGTAGTTTTGAATGTTCTAATTTATCTGTAAATGCGGTGGATAATCAATACATAACAAATGGATAAAAAAACAAATTTATTTATATGCTAATTTTGGGAGTTTTTTTTTTCTTTTGTAATGAAAAAAAATATTCAAATTTCGGATCATAGCGAAAAGTTATTTAGAGTAACTTGTAAACTTCGATCAGACACAAAATTAAAAGTTCTAACAAATTCAAGCTGAGTTGATTTTTTAACCGCTCTTTTTTTCAATTTTTTTAATAATATTATGGTTGTGGACAAATTTCAATTATACTATGTAGACCCAATTTATTTGATTGAATTTGATTGCTTACATGGGGACAAACTTATACAATATATTGTTGGATTTTTCTTGTCCACGAGTTAGAGTAAGGAAATGATGTACCATGATTTTTAGGTGTTTCAATGTAGGGTCCAAAAAGTTTAGATGCTCCTAGAAAGAACATGATGCTGAGCCTAATTTTTTGCATGCATATAGTAAAACGCATTGGTAATGAGAAAGATCATCGCAATTTTTAAGAGTTTCTAACATAATGGAAAATTGAGAAATTTAAGGTGTGTCATGTTCCTTTTCTCAAACTTTTTTTACCCTAATCGGCTTATTAGGGAGTGTTGTAGTAAGGAGTACTTTCACGTTGAGCTTGTTTGTAGAAGTTGACGATGTTTTTTTACGTAGAGATGGTGGCAAAAGGGTTTGTACATTCACATGGGTTATGTGGAAGACCATAAATTTCTAGGGTTAGGGCATATAACAATCTTACTGTATTGTCATAATATGAGGGTGGATGGAGGCTAGATCGACGTGGCCACATGGGGTCATAATGTTGTAGCGAGGTTGGTATGAGCTCAGCTAAGTTTGAGAGTAAGGAAAGTGCATCAGACCGTGGGTTGGAAGCGCCAATATGGGGAGAGATTGAAAATCAAATAGTATGGTTCGTTGTTTCCTTGTTCAATATAGCTCAGGTGGCGAGAAAAGGGTCTGTCATAGACGATTGAAAAGTAATTGTGGTGGAAGTTTTGGTAATTCGAATGTTAAGCCTTCTATTGGGTCAAGAAGAGAGGGTATGACAAAAAATTATTATAAAATCAAACGCTCTCATTGCAATCCAAGTTTTACAAGATGTTAGTTCTTTCCATCTTTTTATTTATTTATTTGAACTCATTCGACTTAATTTATATATTTAAAACTTCTTTTAGCTAGAAGGTTTATGAAACGGGTGATCTATGCTCTCGTTGAATTCCCAACTACCAACTGTAGTCGGTAGTATCCTTATCCATTCCATTTTAATCATGTTAAATTATTAATCTAAAGTTTGAATACTCTCACGCGCCTCTTTGAAAGGTGAGAATCACGTTTAAATCATGCACTCTAAATAAATAAGCTAATTATTGTTTCACCAAATTGTCTGGCCGAATAGTGAAATGATTTAAAGGTTGTACAATTGGGTTTTGAGTTGGTGGTTTCTTCTCATTTGGCCATCCATTTTTTATTTTAACATAGGCTTCAATTAATGTGAGATTAAGTAGTTTTAAATCCTAAATTTAAGTAAAATATTGTTACTCAATTTTGTCTACTATGTAACACATTTTGATAATATTTATATACTATGCTTAAATTCAATCATGTAACAATATACCATCAAAGCTTGATAAATACTAAAGCTTCATACTAATGGCTAAAATTAGTTTATTATTATCTTTACTCACATAACGCTTAGAAAATAAATTTCGAGTTAAAAATAGATCATAACGTATTATTTTCAACCAATCATGTTTCATTTCTAATAAAATTTTGCAACTAATTAATATTAATATTACTCTCTCTATCATAAAATAATGCGGCATATATGTTTATATTACTCTCTCCATCATAAAATAATGCGGCACATATGTTTTATTTGTATTTTTGTTTTAAAATAAGTGCATTTTTTCAATAATTTAGTTATGCATGAATTTTATTAATGTCTTTATATTAATTAGATTATATTATTAACTCTTAATAAGTTCGCAATTATACATCTAGTTTTTTTTTTTCAAAATAAAACATTTATCGTAAAAGTGAGATAATAGTAGTCAGGATGTGGTAAACAACTTAAATATACCAACCGCAAATTTGCGGACGTACTTAGGAACTTCATGATTTAGACCGGAAAAAAATTCATATTCAACCAACCATTTTGCCATTAGTGCTTACTTTGTTTTTAGTGAGCATATATATAGTTAATTAAGGTTATTGCTTGAATTTTCTGATACTCCTATGGTAAAGATATGTTACAATACATAGAAAGCAATAGAATATTGTCGATACATATAAAACTTATATTTGCCTAGATCCTATCCATGGCCCATGCGATTTAATTTGTACGATACGATCACCACGTACAATTAGTTCTTGTATTTTCAAATGATAATAAAATGTCATACCGTGAGTTAACAAAACTATGAAAACACACATATCTTGCCGAAAACTTCATAGGTATAATCATAAAATTTTGAAATGAAAATTGGATTATTATTAAGAGAAAGGTTGGGATTAGCCCATATTTTATTATGATAATTTATGAATAAAAGTTCACTCATTTTATGAACTTCCTTTCTATTCATTGTTGGACGGTATTAACAATGACAAACACACATAAAAAAATATGATGGATAAGATGAAATTCTCAATGTTCAATTTGCTATGTGTGAAAAGGTTTGATTTTCAATTTAGTACACAATTTAAGTCAACTAGACAAATTCAGCAAGTTTGTTACACGACTTTTAGTGTTCTTTTTCTTTATAAAACATGCATTGAAATATAAATAATTAATAGGTTGTAGTACAACAAAAATTGAAAAATAGAACAAGAACAAAATTTCATACAAACTATATAAAGAACACGTCATCAAACACAACACATTTCTTATATTATACTTTTTAACAACAGATCTTTCTTCTTCGTTCACGAAAACTACAGTTTTTTCTATTTCCGTAATTAAGAAAGAGTCATATACATATTTGCATTTTACAAACTTATCAATTACAAATTGTTTTTATGTTCGAAAACACGTCTAGTTTTGCTAAAGTAGACATTATACTTTTTTTTTAAAAAAAAATAGACACGATAATTTAACACGTACCAAATTGAATAAAAATAAAGATATATGTGTGTGTATAGAGTGCACGAAAGCCTATGCTAGAAGGTTCTGGAAGTGAAACAGTTTCTTTAAGTATTTGAATTATTTCCTCTATTTTAAAATGAGTGTCTTGTTTCTCTAATTTTTTTTTGTCTCAAAATGAGTGTCTTATTTATATTTTTATGTTATTATATTAGTGTTCTTTCCATATTACCCTTATCACTTATGCACATGGGTGCACATAGGAAAATTGAGGGTTATATTGGAAACACAGTAAACTATCTTGTAATTCTTAATTTTTGCAAAAAATGGAAACAAAACACTCATTTTGGAACGGAGAGTACATAATTTTCCAGTTTGGTAGGAGTGGCTCTGCTTTTTTGTTGTGTTTATTACTCTATTCCCATTCATAATGACATTGTGTTTTTTATAATTACCAGTCTATAAACTATTGTGAGGATTTAAAGATTCAAATCATACCATATCCATAAATATTTAGTTTATCGAAACAGATGAAGAATAATTAAACTAAACTTCTTCTTTCTTCTTTTGTAAAGACCGAAATAGAAATGATATCAAATACATCCTTAGTACGACAATGTGATGACTGTCTAGGATGTTTTTTGTCAATTGTTAAACTTATATGGAGAAAAATACACTTCATACAGGTGAGTAAAGAATAAAGAGATGAACTATATTACAAACAATTCAATCATTTTATGACCGTATATGATTGAATGTACTACAATATAGGTTAATTTTAACATATGTGATTAATAAACACTGCTAGTATTGTATACTCACTTCGTCCCAAAATGAATGTCATGTTTGTCTAAATTTTTGTTTCAAAATAAGTGTCATGTTTCTAGTTTTAGGTTATTATATTATTATTTTTTCCATATTACCCTTATCACTTATGCATATGGACAAATCTACACATGAGGTGTAGGTGGAAAAGTGAGGGTAATATTGAAAACACACTAAATTATCTGGCATTTTTTTTTATCAGCAAACAAAGTACTCTTTTATTAAAACAGAGAAGGAAAAGAGTACAAGGTGAAAGGAGGCATAAAAGCCTTAAAAGGAGGAAAAGTCAACAAAAGACTTTTGGGGTTCCCAAACAATTCGGGAATCAAAAACATTAAATGAAAAAAGCGCGAAACCCTAACAAACAAAATGAAAGGGCGTCTTTGGTGTGACCAGCCGGGGAGGCGACGGCGCAAGCGGTCGTGACCTACCGAGGCGGGCT